>JAJLRJ010000007.1:11069827-11302327 GCA_024195265.1 Dendrophyllia cribrosa | reverse complement strand
GCATCCCATCCAGGGGGAAGTAACTGGGTTTAATAATCTCTGGCTTGTGTGTGACTTTGCCAACCTATCCCAGCTCTTTGCATCTTTTGCTACTGCAAAATTCTTCTTTATTACTCTTGAGCAGCATACATATACCATTTTTCTCACAGTTCCCAGCCCCTGTCTTCCAAAATCCCACCACTCATAGCAATTCAAACAGATTAATACCTTCACTAAATTTGGAGGAACCAGTGTTACAGAAGAGTTGTATTTTTCCATCACAGGTGGGAAGCCAACAGCTAATTTTGCTTTCAGGTAGCCTGGCTTCCTGCTCACAACGACAGAGTCTCTGCACCATGGAACAAAGTGCTTGTAATCATCGACATCTGATACAACTGCATACATGTCTTCCATTGAATAACTGTAAACAGAAACAACACAAACTAATGTCACAATGGTAAATCCCCTTTTTTTCCATACTGGTAACTAAAAACTCTTTGACAATGTATGATATACCATTTGAAATGTTTTGATGAGTACATGTACAATTTTTAACGTACTTACGGTATGCCATTTTAAATGGGAAAGAAATGGCTTTGATAGAAATGGTTTTAAAACAAAAATAAAAACGTTTAGCAAAGTCCTAATCTTCATACTGCTAGGTATACCCTCAAACTATACCTCATTTTGCAGCTTTCAGTGAGTAGAATAACATGAGTTCTACCATTAAACACATATGCATTAATACAAAAACATTGAAAAGTTTGGGAGGTGGTCATTCACATCACATAGAGTGGGGGGTATGATTTTATGTGTTTGATGGGTAGATCTTTCCATGACCATTTTGGTGGCCAAAATTCATTAAAATCGAACAAGTTATGTGATTATGTGCTATATAGCACTATTAGGGCTTAAAGGCAACACAATGACAGGTTTACATACAGAGAATTGTTATAATTATTAGATTATGATTATGTCATTATATCATCACCTGGGTGCTAATAAAACTGGAGAGAATCAAGAAAATTAAAGTAACTTTGAGTGGCTTCTATAACAGTATCCTATAGGGGGACTATTCAACACGGAGTTTGATTACTAATTAATCACATCAATAACAAAATTCGAGATTAAAAAGTCTATGTGGACTCTTCTGTACTCAAAATGTCTAGGATATTTTTTGTCAGGTGAATGTGGGAGGAAAACAACAAAAGGGAACCCATTTAAGTGCAACTGCTTGATGCACGTGCAATGTAGATGTCCAATTACAGTTATCCAATTACAAAAAGTTGTAATTGGATAGCTGTAATTGGACACCCGTGTGACCGCGACCAATTACATAAGAAATAGGAGCGCGGAAGACCAATCACAATCAAGAATTTTGTTATTGATGCAAATAGTGTAATAACTATCTGTTTGAAGCTTTTAACAAATGGTTCAATGAATGCCAGTGTATACAGTGCAGTGTTTTTTCATATATGAAAAAGTTATGGGATTTATGGGGGTTTGCTTTGACCCGTCAGTATTTTTTGGGTCTAGTTTTGGCACATCCCTGTCGCTTTTAAACCTGAGTACCCTTCCCACCCCCCCTCCCCTAGGAACAACACAGGTTCAAAATTTATCTCACCCTAGTATCCGCCTTTCGGAATACTTTTTTCTCCGAGATCGAGATGCACTGAGAGGATTTGGAATAAAAGATCCTAATAATGTTCTCTTTGGTATCACACATATACTATTAGTGTTAGATTCCTGAGTGTTGTGGTTGTTATTTCTCGAAACCGCTCCAAAGCCGGGCGAAAACCGACAGCAACATATTCCCAAGGACCTGTGGAAAAATTTTATCAGGATTATAAATCGATTACAAACAAAACAACTGAATTGATAACTAAACTAAAACCAAAAATATTCGTTTCTCTCTTAGGTAATACATTGAAATACCTTTTAGTTTGCCAGATTGCAAAAGACTGCCGGAATAGCGGTAAAGTTTTCGCTCGTATTCCGATGGTGGCCATTTTGAACTAAATTGACGGATCGATGTTTCGTCATTTGATTATTGACAATTACTTATGGCCTGGTTACCAAGAAAAACAAATATGGCGGACGGAGCCCGGTAAACGGTAGAATTTTATGTTGAATGGCACAAAATAACAACAATCTTTTGGTAGCAAGAGCTCTTGGTAAGAAACAAATCCAGCGATAAAAACTGTTAATACTAAATTTATACTTTAGACTGGCTTGATTGGAAGACTTAAACCAGTGGTTTAACTATTTCAAATGCAAAAACAACGACAAAGCAATTCTCTGTACAAAAAGAAAGCGCTAATGTGAAAGGTTAAGACTAATTAACTTATGTTATAATCGAAAAAATTGTCCAACATGTTCCATTTTTATTGATTTTTAGCTTCATCTGTGAAAACCCTTTTAGGACCACAGCACAGGTAAATGATCATAATGAATGCTTTTACTGAAAGGCAGGTATAAAAGTTGTACCAGAATAATCCTGGTCGGTAGTCCGGATTGGATCAACTCAGTTTTACTGACTGACTGGCTGGCATGATGACTGACTGACTGATTAGCTGACCGACTGACTGGCTGGCAGGCTTACTAGCTAACTATCCAACTGACTAATCAACTAACTGACTAAATGAGGGACTGACTGTCTGGCTGGCTGAATGACTGACAGACTGACCTGATCAGCTGACTGGCTGGCTAACTGACTGACCAACTGACTCACCAAATGACCGACTGGACTACCTACTAGAAGAACTACAAAATGAATGACTGTGAGTGATTGACTTCTAATTGACTGACTGACTGACTGATTAATAATAACAAAATGAAATCCCTCTGTGTATACTGATTTACTGGCTTACTTAGGCTTAGATACAAAATTCTCAAAAAATGGGCTAAAATTCTTTCTGGAATTTCTCCATGAAAGCTCGAAAATTCTTTCACAAATTTCTAAAGTTCTTTCAAAAGTTTAACAACCCTAACTTGTTTCTCGCTTGTTTCTGACTGTGAGCTGGTAGGTGGCTCACTGGACTCAGCCATATTTGCGACCAACGGAGATGGAATTCATTGAAAGCATGAATTGAGTGGGAAACCACTGATTAGTTGCACTGTGGACACTAATGTGAAGGTGAGCCCTCAAGTTGGTCAGCGGTAACACAAAATAAATGCTTTTGCGACGTTTTTGCTTGTGTAAAATTGTCAAAGTGATACCTGAAGCTGACATTTCTCTAAAATTCTACCAAATTTTACTTATTGTCTAAAATTCCCGAGATTTTCTAAAATTCTTTTAGGTGTCTAAAATTCTCAAAAAAATTCCGGAATTTTGTTTCTAAGCCTGGGCTTACTGACTGATTTACAAGCATACTAATAAAGAGACTGCCCCGTGTGCCGCTTTGTCACTGTGGTTTAATTGAAAGAGATGACTTTTATTATGAACACCATAAAAGCTCTATTAAGCCCCTGGGTGCCTATTTAATTTTGCCCCCTAGAAGAGGGGGAGGGGGGGGGGGGGGGGGGGGGGGGGGGGAATTAGAGAGGATTTCAAATGATCCTTGCAGTGCTGAAAATCTATTGTGATGAAAGCCTGATGACATTTCAAGGTTTTGCATTGGACCTTCATGTTACTCTATCAACTGAGCAACCAATGAATCTCCAATGAATCTATGAAGCTACCAATGAATCTCCAGTTTGTGTGTTTCTTTAAGTCGCTGCAGGTCGCCGTGTTTGTGTTCGAGTGCCGCGGGGTTTGTTGCCGGTTGTTCTGGATGCGCTGGTGTTTTGGAAGCTTTCTGTTTTGGCACCTTGATTGTGGGGGCCTTTGCAGTAGTCGCGAGCTGATGTGAAGCAGGTGCAAGGTCATCACTGTGCGTAGGGAATGCGAACAGTGTCGGGTCATAATCTTGCAACTTTGTTGTGGCGTCTTGCGGAATAGTTGAATTGGCGAGTAGAGGCAAGTTCTCGTCTTCGCGGCGCTGTTCTGAGTGGCTTGGAGGGATATCAAAAGCTGGAAGACCTTCCCAATCAAAATCGGTGGCGAGGTGTTTGCGAGACTGGTGAGTTGTGCGAGTAGATTTATGAGAAGACATTGTTTACATTCGTGCAAAATTACAACGAAGCTAGGCTAGCGAGACTGACCACGAGGAGATGAAATATTAGATCTAAAGGTCGAACAGTGTGATGTAATCGATCGAGCAAATAATTAACTACTTTGATCAGAGATCAAAATGACACAATGCTTCATTTGTTGGATGACTGAATAATTTATTGTTTCTAACTGACTCAATACTGACTAGCTAACTGCCACAGTTTGTCTGTCTGTCTGCTCAATTGAATAACTTACCCACAACTAACATTAGCCAACCATCTAACTATTGTAAGTACTGTAACTTTCATTGACGGCCTGAGCTGAACATAAACCAATCTTTTTCTTCCCAGTTTGAAGTGTTGTACTTCAGATGGTGATGGTGATGCTGTGATTTGCAGCAGTGCTTCTAAGTTACTGCAGTTCATTGATATCCAGGTCAGAAAGTTCAACATTAATATCACTTTGATTAGAGCGATTTTCACTGTCGGACCTTGAAAAACGATTTCCCTCACCTGAGTGCTTTTTACTTTTTAGCTCACAACCCATTTGCTTTGCTTTGCATGACAGCTAAACCAATCAAATTGTTCCCTTCCAGTTTGTTTGCTGTTTTGGTTGTGTTTACATGTTACAATAAGACTTTAACTTGGACTTCTGACATTATATGATCCTACATTTGTTCTGTTTGTAGCATCCAGCAGGGTTTATAATCAATGATGCTTGTCAGGGTCAGTACAAGAAATACAAAACAAACTGTAAGACACTTGTATGCATGGCTGGCTTTTGGAGCAAAGCTGCACAAGACTTGCAAGATCAGGTGAGTGAATGGCCATGTATCTTTTGGAAAACATAATGGCTTCCGTGATATGTCGTGGTAGAAACAGACAATTTTTCAACTTTTCATGCAATAGCCAAAGTTCAGAGAAGTTGTTAAAGGGGTGGTAGTGCGGAACCTAGATCCTACCCCCCCCCCCCCCCCCCCCCCACCCCCAATGTGTGTTTGCTACTAAGGTTTTAAGGATGTGTTTAATCTGTTGGTTGTCCTGTGTAATTGAATAGTGACAAATGCCCTCAGCTGGATCTTTGGGCATCTCCTGTGCTACCACTGCATCAACTCTGCTTTCCATCATTGTTATCATCATTTGCCACTCTTTCAGGGTGTCCCTGTTCCAGTCATTGTGCGGCTTTTTGATGATGCCCTGGAGGTTTGCGAGGAAGTTTGCCAAGAATTGTCATTTCCACTAACAGAAGCCTTGCAAAGCCACGATAATTCCGACCCACCTGCCAAAAATCCTGATACCCAGATTGCTGACAAAGAAGCCACAAGCTCAGCAATGGAACAGTATTGTCTAGCTGATGAATCAGACAAGTTCGGTGTTGTTGGTGATGATGATGATGATGATGATGACGATGGACACAACGACAATGACGACGATAATGACAATGATGATATATCGTGGTATTTTGATGGTCATATTCCAGAGCCTGATGGTCATATCCCAGGGACTGGTGATCATGCCTTCAGGGTATATGGTCATATCCCAGATATAAATAGTCATATCCCAGGTGTTCCTGGTTATATCCCAGGGATCATTAACATGGAAGCGACAGATGAATCATACTTCCCAATGGATCTACTTCAGAGTGTTCTACCAGAAACGAAAAGTTCTAACAAGACAGAAGATCTTTCCACTAACGACGACAGAAGCGGATGCGTAACCAGCAACGAAAAGACCCACGAGAGCGTTTTGTCAGGAGCAAAATACAGTGAATTGGCGAATGGCTTGGGAGACGCAAATGTACTTGTTACACAGATAGCATCTTTTTCGGTGAACACTGAAAGCCCAGATATGCTCCAGAAGACAACAAATGAATGTGTCTTTTCGGTCGAACAAGAACATGGAAAAAGCTCTTCGAGTTTAAGAAAAACTTGTTATAAAAAGTCGAGTTCAAGCCCTTCAGAACTAATGGAATACACGGATAGAACTCTATCATCAGGGAAAGAATACGACAATGAAGAGGAAGATGAATTTGAAGCGTCTTTTTTAGAAGCCGTTTCAAATTCTGCTAAAGAAAATCTTCAATCCTGTCCTCAGGGATTTCCTTTTAGACATGCATCAGGGACGGAGTTGGAAACTCTTGGAAGTGAAATTACAAAACTATCGGTCGCAGAGGAACATAAAGACTTTTCTGTTGCCAGAGCTAAATTAGTCACAGTTGACGCACAAGAAAAAGAAAAGGACACAAAAGTTCAATCTGAGTCGAAATCTTCTAGGACAGTGAACAAGAAGCTTACGAATTCAAAAGATATTTCTTCCTCTGGTGCCAATGAGAAAGAAATAACCGACAAATTGCTGTTACGCCTGTCAGAAAAGTTAGATAGTAAAAACAAGGGAGTTGAAAAACAAGTGAAGTTGTCTGAAATATATAAGGGAAGTCGACATTTTATAAACAGTTCAATGGAAGGAACAATTTCGACCCCCTCCTCTTCAAAAAATACTTCTGCGAATAAACTAAACCAAACTGCAGACATTTTATTCAAAGAGGAATGCTTAACAACAAATGAAATGCGTTACACAAGTAAAGCCAGTTTACAATCCTCGCTAAAACCAGGCCAAGTGGGAACACTAAATTTGGATCATTCAACACCGTTGACGAAAATCTTATCAGCTGAAAAATGCGAAACGTTTTCTACAAGTAAAACCAGTGTACGCTGTTCAACATCTCTCAGGAAAAAGTTATCCTGCGAAAACACGTATAGTTCAGTGACCGCTTTACATTCAAAAGATGAATCGACATTTATGGATAGAAACAAGGAGTTGTTAACACAACTCGGTGATCGCTTGGCTCACGGAAAGCAACAAGAAATGAAGCTTGCCATTGAAGTAATCGATTCTCTCTTTCGCTCTTCAGATAAAACTTTACTTGAAGAATTTGAAATTCATCTGAATATTATTCACACAGAGCTGATTCTTGGTCCGCCTGTTTCTTTCTCCCAAACCGTTGACGGTTTGTTATTGGAAAGTACGGCTGCTTTTCAATTTTCCTCTATTTTACCTGGATCTCAAATTTCCATCGCATTAGTTAATGGCGATATCACCTCAGAATTTCGTCACACGGGGTTGAACAACGAATTACCGATCCACAGAATTATTGAGAATAAAGAAGAATTCAAATTGTCTAAATTCAATCGGGAGGAATATTGGTATCAACGTGTTATAAGAACACTCAGTGATAACAAAATTGGTGTTCTTGCCGCTAAAGGAGTCGTTCAGGATTCAATCCTAGACTATTGTTTATCTCATAACATTGTGGTTCTCCAAAACGTCGCATACCCTACACTTCAACTTCTCTCCTTCGCTACTGGATCCGTGCTAGTAACATATCTGGCTGATTTAAGGGAGCAGGATGTAGGAAGGCCTGTTACCATAGAAACCTGGGAGCTTGGCTGGACACCTTCAGTAGTCAGACTGCGCAAGCGTAAAGCTAGTGATTCTTGTGACGTCAGAGCAATGAATACATGCCAGTATTTGCTTGTTAAAGAGGTCAACAGAGAAAATGGAAGCTGTGAAGGTAACTAGCAATTTAAACCTTGACAGCCATGCTGCTGTATAGTTCCGAAAGGAACGTCTAGCCGAAAGTCGCATTATTTTTTTAAAATCTTGCTTGTAATTCCGAAAGCAACGGAATTAAAGATCTATTAAATAAAAACGTATTCACATGAAAGCGACTCCATTGCAACAATGGCAAGAACTGTAGGGTGGACTGCCCAAGTACTTTACGTTAGAACATCCAATTTTGTAATTTTAGTTACTTTTACTATAGCTAATAAAACAATCTGGTTATGAAACTTGACCCTGCACAAAACACAAAAGGTATTGAAATGTATATGAGCAACTGACCAGTAGAAACATTTGGGCTCGCACGTTAAACAAAACAATGTGCAGGGTCACGGTTCGTTCAACATAAAACAAAGCAGCTTTCTACGCTCTTTTTGAAATTTGTTGAGCTTCATAACCAGTTTGTTCTATTAACTATGCTTTTACGTATTCATCATGCGTTTTACACGATCCTCTGGCTCGGATATGAAGGGCAACCTCATCTCACACTTCAGTTGACATCAATAAATTGATTTGATTTGACTTTTTTTCTGCAGTCGTATTAACGTTGTGTAATGCGTTTCTTGAAATGGATTGTTCGTTTATTTAAGCGTATTCTTAAAACAGGCTTTACCCCCGTGTAAAAAAACTCCTAGCCAATGGCACGATCGTTGCGGAAGTTTCATGCCCTTTTGGTCACCCTGAAATGCTGAGTACGTAAGATAGTAAATAATCGTAGATTTTATTCCTGATTCATTCTTCTGTGTTTTTTATCCTCAGAATTTAACAGCCCACTGCAAACCGTGCTTCTCTGTGGTCCCTGTAAAGATCTTCTCTGTGAAGCGGAAGAAAATTTCTGGAATTCCATTCATAGTATAAAGAACGCCCTCGCTTGTGGCCGCGTGCTGCCTGGGGCGGGGAGCACCAGAAATCGCTTGTATTCGACGATTGACTGAATTAGCAGGTCGGTTGAGCAGTTACCAGTTTCCTGTAAAACTTTAGACTGTTCAGTTCTGTAATCATGGAAGAGAGGCTAGTTAGTGCGGAGGAGCCGCATTGGGTGGCGATCCAAATAACGGCTGCGTAGGGGACTAGGGAGAGGCTGGCTCGGTAATTGATTGTGATGCACATTTCGCCGTTGTGGCCTGGGTTCGATTCTTTGATTCCCACACTAAGTGGTTTTCTGAAGAGAGGTTGTTGAACCAAAACCCGCGTTTTCACACCCTGCAAATCACATCAAACGCAATTTAACGTAGTGAACCTGTAAGAAATTGTAATATTATGTCTTTATTGTGCCTTACTCTCCAAAGGGAAGTATTGGTCTACTTACAATAATCAATTTTTTTGCTCTCTTCTTTTCTGGAAGTTTTGTCAGAGCTTTCTAACCTCCATAATACGCTGTGTTACTTTTATACAGTAAATCTACCCGGCACTTTCCATACTTATACTTATTTCAGAACAGTAAAGTCTTGTTCGGTACCATTTACAGATCGAAAAGGATGCTATTAAAGTACTCTGATTGGCAAGAGTGCTTTGAATCTCTCTTGAGCTACCACACTCGTTCCTGGGACGGATCCTCCTTCTTACTGGCGAATGTCAATTAAATTAAAAAAATCAGGTCCCGGTTGTTCAAAAGGTGGATAGCGCTATCCATCGGATAAATCAGTATCCAGTGGATAGTCATTAGCAAAACCAATTGTGTTATCCACTGGATAGTGATTTATCCGGTAGATAGCGCTATCCACCTTTTGAACAACCTGGGCCAGAGCAATACTGTAATCTGCTCGACTCACTGAACCCGGCCCTGCCAGCTTGTTACTACAAATACTAATAGACCAATTTCGATATATTAAAATTCATACTTGGCTCCGAGGCTTGGGGGAACAAAACAAAAGAAATGAATAATCCAACGCTGAACCTCAATGTAATTTCTTTTGTTTTATTCCCCAAGCCTCGGAGCCAAGTATGAATTTTAATAGATCGAAATTGGTCTATTGATCATATCATCACTTATAGGATTGTTTTCAAGTAATTAAGTGTCGAAAGAAATTTACGATTGCGTTGGTTTTGCATTACTGCGCTTTATGATTGGCTAAAAATTTCGCGCCACGTTATCAACCAATCAGAAGTAAAACTAAAACCAATCGTGACTTGCTTACATGCGTTTTCCCGCCTTTGAAGGCGGCTACATTATTTGCTTTGAGTCCTGATTGGTTCATTGGATGGTCTAAGCCTGTTTTGATTAGCCAGTGCTCTGTGATGTACTCCCGTGCCCACTGATTAGTGATCATGACGCACCATACTTCACCATCATTGTGCACTTCACTGAGTTTGTGCCAAGGCAATTTGACCAAGAAGCATTCATTCTTGACTCCTCCAATCTATCACTCTTTCCCCGAACTTATTATATGTTGTCTTTTTTTACGAATACTTCCGTGTTGTACTGTTTTATTGATCGCACAAAATTGCTCCAAAAATAGTTTTCCAGGAGTTTGTGTCCTTGTTGCTGCAGGTCGCGTTGTTCTGGATCGCCGAGATCCAAGAGTTCAGAGACAGCTCGCAGACGGGTGTTCATTTCCCCCTTAACTTCGCGATTCCTGAGAATTCTTGGCTGACAATTCTCTCTCTTTTTTTCCACAGAAGAACGAAATGAGCCCAAGATGTCACCTAACTCTCTCTCAGGATGGCTGCAAGAAAGTTTGGAGCTGTTCAGACCCTTGGTGTACACAGCATTTGCTCAGGGGTTCAAGGAATGTTTAGGGAACATTCTTTTTAACTCAGGAAGATTGACCACGCCTTGCGGAATTTCTACCTATCTCGAGCAGCTTATAAACACAGAATTTTCTTTGGCTTTCATTGGGAGTTTCCGGGAAGAGTCATCGGTGGACAATTGCCATGAACTCCAAGTTGATGCTGAAAACACGCTCGGCCTTTCCAGAACACGCGCTGCAAATATCCCCACGCGCGATCCCACGAGAAATTCGAAAAGTAGATTGGACGATCCTTTTCACTCTGGAAAATTGTCTCTTAAAGCAGAGAGCCTTGTTTGGGACGATTACACTGCTAAGAAAGAGGCGTGGAAAAGGGCTGTTGGTACCGTAAGGATTTTGTTGCAATCAGACGTGTTAATTGAGACTGGATTGGAATGCAGTTCAAAACAGGCCGATTTCTTTTGACGGCTTTTATTAGCCCAAGTAATGCGCGCGAATTTCACACTTTCACACATTCAAACCAAGAAGAGTCATAATAGACAAATTCGGCTAACGCGTTGTTGTACCCAATTCAAACCTTTTGGGATTAGAACTCTTTGTTCGTCATATTTCCATATCAATGAAGCATTGACATGGAAATTATATGGAAATACTGTGAACAAAGGATGTTATTCCCAGAAGGTTCGAATTGGGTACAACAAT
The DNA here is from genome assembly GCA_024195265.1 of Dendrophyllia cribrosa. Taxonomy (NCBI): domain Eukaryota; kingdom Metazoa; phylum Cnidaria; class Anthozoa; order Scleractinia; family Dendrophylliidae; genus Dendrophyllia; species Dendrophyllia cribrosa. The sequence continues at coordinate 11,291,246 of JAJLRJ010000007.1, read as the reverse complement.
GCGTTAGCCGAATTTGTCTATGCATCAGTCAATTCCAGCAGTGCCCATGCCCCCCCCCCCCCCCCCCCCCCCCCCGGGACAACCCCGGTCATTAGCATTTTGTCAAAAAGAAAAAGGAAAATGCCCCGCGGTACAGTAAAAAAGGAAGTAACATTCTTTGAATCTAGCCTCGACCAAACGTCATTTGAAGGCAAACTAAAGGCCCTGACACACGATGCAACTTTTCTCGCACTCGCAACAAGATTTTTTGGTGGTGTCACACGATGTAATTTGTTGCGCGCAGCGTCGCAAAAGTAGAACTCGATTCTACTTCTGCAACTGCTGCGCGCAACGTTGCAAGAAAAGTTTCACCGTGTGTCCGGGCCTTAAGTGAACAGAGAAGTGTCTTCTCTCAGTTTCCCCCTAGTGAGCGATTAGTTCGCAGCAAATTTCTCGTCAGAAATGGAGCCAGGATTCTTTTGAGGTCGAAATCACGAGTATGTCAAATGCCCCGGGGGTACACTGAGGGTAGGCTAAGGCCCGACCGAATCCCGTGATTCGAACGTGAGCAAATGCCCGAACAATGCCCGGAGGGATGGGCAATTGTACCGCGCTCCTGTGTAAACCTTGTTTCCACCACTGAAATTGTTGCACAACACCTGATGTAGAATATTTCACTGCCCCCAGTGTTACACGCTACGCCATGTTGGATTGTGTTTATAGGTGGCACATGGATTTTGGGGCGAAAAGTGCGAAGTTCCCACATCCACTGCGGTTTAACTAGTATTTGAAAACAAGTTCGTTTTACAAAACAAATGCCGTTAAGTTTTTTTTAAATCTCTCAGTTACGAACTTGGTGATGTAATGTAATGTATTGTAATGTAAAACTTTATTTATACACGGTAAAATATCAGTATTTACAAGAAAGATAACTCTAAGAATTAATATTCTATACACTGTTTTACATATTTGCCGTGTGGGAGTCCGATACAGGAAGCCATTTGACACTTTTTGACACCTCGAACTATCCGTAGTTCCTCTGAGAGATCATTCCAGAGAAAAGCACCGCTATAGCTAAAGCGACGCCTTAGGTAGTCCGTTTTGGTCTTGGTATCACTATTATTTGATTGGTTACTTGCTCATTTGATTTTAAACTCTTTATAAAAGCCGAATGTTGAATTGAACTCTCGTATAGATCGAGTTTTTCCTCGCCAGATCAGGAGCCTACCCGGATACGTTAGCGTATAAAAAAGCCTATAGTACCTCGGGTGGCTGTAGATTCATTTCCATGTCATTTTCCAGTATGTTGATGAGTTTGATTGGTGCTGCAGTCTGGGTGTTCATAGTTGTTAGAAATTTAATCATTTTTAACCACCCGGGGCTTTTCCGATCACCATATTTTTCAAATATTCACTGGAGGGCATTCCCCTGGATCCCCTTAAACGATTCTCACTTTGGCGATCAATTTGCCCCCCCCCCCCCCCCCCCCCCCCCCCCCCCCCCCCCCCCCACACACACACACACACACACACTTTAAAATCACACCGCGTGGGTATAGGGGTCCAGTAGGGAACTGAACGAAAATATCACGCGTGTTGAGCCATAACTCGCATAAGACACTCCCGCAAAACTCACCAGGTTTCTTTGTAAACGTGATTTTTTTAGCCAAGTTTTCCTCATCGGATCATTGAGCAAGAAGGAAAACACGTGCGTTAATGGGAAAATGACGCGAGGAGACTCGAGAGGAAGCGGAAGTTTCCGCGCGAGAAATGTTATGCTCACTAGAGTTGATATCTTCTCGACTCGCGCTCGCTTTGAGAAATTCTCATGACATGTAACAATAGATAGCCATAAGCCACAAAAAATAAATGAATGAAATATTCCTATTCGGTTGTTTCTGAATTGTAATACTTTTTTGTTTTCGTTTTTATTTCCGATTTCGTCATATCCTGTATTACGAAATTCTTCTATATTGCAAAACTATCCTTGTATAAACATCGTATAACACCTGACATTGTAAATTTAGTATCTAAAACCTGAAGAAGGCTGGTCTGGCAAGCATGCGTGCAGCCGTCTCCGATTTCCTTGCTTCCCGCGGAAAACGCGTGAAACAAAGGTGATGTCTGCGTGCAGGCTATGGTCTGGCCCGCTGTTTTCAGCTTTGCTTTAAAGTTTTATTTTCTGAATTCTACTTCTTTCTGACTAAATAAAAGACAGGAAGCGACACTCCATTCCCTTGACACTCCATTTCTGATATTGCAAGTAATTGTATCAAATTTCAAAACATTGAATAATTACTTCCTTCTTGATCAATGACAATGCAAATTTTACAGGGGCTTGTCCACCCCTTAAACAGGCCGTTTACCAAATTTGGCAATGAGTGGCTGGGGTCTGACGTAACCATGATGTAATAGGACATGCAGGGGCGGTCCACCCCGCATTTGAGAAGGGTGACGCCACAGTGACGCGGCTGCTGCTCGCGAAAAAGAAGAAGAAACACAACGACACGCTGGCTGCGTAAAGAAATCAGGGTGACGTAGAAGTGACGTAGCATGTAAGTTTCATTTTCTCTTTCTTGTAGATTCCAAAGAGTCGACTACAGACAGCGTAATAATTGTATCTGCTTTTTTGCTAATTCCCCGGGAGGAATATTCGATCGCTTTTTGTGTAGCGGGATTTGCTCGAGCGATCGCGATGCGGACCTCATCGGTTTCTCTTCTTCTGGTTCTTTGTAGAGACCACGAAACAGAAAGCTTTCTTTTGCGACGACTTTCCTCGTCCTGTAACGCCAGTAGGGTGTTAAGACACACATGGACCAAATCGAAGAACAGCCTAATGTGGCCGAGATGGAAAACGGCAGTACTGTAACAGTTCAACAGGGGCAGACACTTCCACAAAGCTCGCCGCAAACTTCGATGCCTCCGCCGATGCAAACACCATCTGTAATTCAGGCCAACCAACAATCCGTAATACAGACTGCTCAGTCTATTCAGTCCCTTCAAGGCCAACAAATAGGCTTGGCTCAGGCTGTACAAGGAGTCACTGATTCCGACGATCCTGGTGTTTTAGACGAAGAAAGCAAAAAGCGAAGGGACATTTTGTCTAGGAGGCCGTCTTACAGGTACGCTTGAGTCTGCGAAGAACATCGTTCGATACGTACGCGATTGCCTCTGTGGGAATGTCATTGAGCCGGCTAGGTGCATGGAGGGTGTAGTGTGATATTTATATTCCAGCACACGTGTTCAATTTAAAACAAAGAATAGCTATAATGTTCTTTTCATTCCACTTGTAAATCTTGAATCGAATTTACGTAGATTCGTAGAAGCTGACGTACGATATTGCGCGAAGCTTCCTCACCAAGCACGAAATGTCGCCATCCGCAGTTCCGTTACGTTGGAATACGTTACCGTTGATGAGTGATTGGAAAATTAAGAACCCTTGTTTATTTCTAATTTCTGTTTGAAACGGAATTGGTTGTGAAAGTGAGAAAGAAGAGATCGTGATCAAAGAGATTTTGGATCGAAGTTCGAGGTCAGTAAAGCGGGACAGACATAAATCTTGTATTTTCTTGTCAAGAAAATTAAGAGCTGTTTGTATCGCCTGTTAACTCTTGACAACATGACCTATTGGGAATATAACGTATCAAAAACAGCATGGCTGTTGTCCATCATTTCTTCCATTCTTGTGTGTGATAAGCTTCAGTAATTCAGGATGGTAATTTTTCCTTAGTTGAGGTTACGAAGAGGAACTCGATGTGAAGGTCGGCCGTTGAAAGCAATCGATGTACGACCGTTTTGAGGAAATGTAAAACATGGGCTAAGTTAAGAGGTTTTATAAAATAATTTGTTACGTTAAAATGACGAAGTGTCATATAAATCTTTGTGATATGTTAACTTGACAAATGTTTTCTCGTCATTTACAAATAAGATAGATTATAAATATAAGAAACAAAGGTTTGATCAGTCAATGATATAATAGGTGAATGATTAAAACATACGAGCTAAAAGACTCAAGAGTATAATATTATAGCATAAATAAGCATCACTTCAACAAGCTAGCTCAAAAACGTTTCACTATGATTGCTCTTTTGCAAGTTTGCCATAAAGCTGAGCAAAAACATAAATTTCCATACCATTGCTGCTGCAGATCCAACGGAATTATAGGCCAGACATACAGAAATAGGTTCCTACTTAACAAAAAACAGTTTTCCTTCATCGCTTTTTTGAAAAATCATCAGCCTGTTGTAGCAGGTGCCATTTATATATATGGAAATAAGAGGGGTGCCTCTCCCTTTACATGTGCACCTTATGCATGTGTCCTTAAAATTGCTCTTCTCTGCGATGCAGGGTATTAAATAATTTCATAGTTGCAGTTAATTATTTTTATGCAATTTTATAAGTTGCATGAGCAGTTCAGATTTCTTTGATGTTGACCACTAAACATTTATCTGGCGTGCTCACAAACGTCTTGAGAGATTTAAGTAATGATTGTTGCAATTAAATTATATCCAAAGTCAGGATACAACAGATTTCTTTTACAGCGATCTTGGTAATCATGTTTTCTATATAAAGCATACCAATTTTATTTGCAGGAAAATATTCAACGATTTATCTGGTTCAGAAAGCCCAACAAAAGTAGAAACCATTGCCGAAGATATCCAAGGGCAAAGTGACGGCACAGAAGGGGCATCGCCGATAGCAGTGATTACTACCAGTAATCTCAACTACCAACAGGCACCACAAACCGTCACCATTCCAGGAACCATTCAAATTGTTACTTCAGGAGAGGCGCTTCAAGCAGTGCCCATGGCGCAGAATTCATCTGGTGCTGTTGTTCAATACCAGCAGCAGCAACAGGTAAAGATGCTGTAGCCATTTCCTTTGTATGATTTGAAGGCGCAGCAACTCTGGCATTCTCAGAATTTTTAATTGAATATATGCTTACAATTTTGTGTAACAAGGATATGAAAATGAAAAACTTTTTGTTTTGATTTCTTCTAGGATGGTCAACAATATATTTACACAACTAACCCTGGAGAGGTTCAAGTACAGGTAACATGAAATCCCGTGTTAAACAATTTGTTCTACATCCTGGACAATTGTGTTGAGCATTTGTAATTATAGCAGTTTTCATTTTTGAGTGTCGTAAAACCAAAACTAAAGCGATCACTCTGGCCAAACACACCAGATGAAAAAATCAACAATCAGAATTTAAAGCAAGTACATGTAGCTGGCACCAAGTGCAGGAAAGATTGGTTTTGGTTTCACTTCTGATTGGTTGATGAAGTGGTGGGAGATTGCTTAGCCAATCACCAACTGTAGCTATGCAAAACCAAAGGGGTGAGTGGAATAAAGCCGTAAGTAACTTCTGATTGACTGCTAGATTCTCCTTCCAGTTTGTATTGTATATGCTCATGTAACAAAGGGAGAATTTGGCTATAGATCAGGAGTCACTATAGGGCCTTATCAGTGACTCCTGATCTGCCAAATTCTCCCTTTGTTCCATGAGCATATACAAGACAAACTGGAAGGGGAATCTAGCAATCGATCAGAAGTCACTTATGGCTTTATTCCACTTAAATTTTATTGCAAAATTTCTTTTCACACACAATAGTAAATGGCTCTGACTAATAATGATATTTACTACCTCAACAATTTCCCCCTCCTCTTTCCTTTATAATTTTTGTGAACCCCAAAATTACCGGTAAGCCAAGTGAATCAGGAGACCTAAGTTCACTGGTTGATTCAAGCACGTCTCTGATATTCTTTGTGTTTTTGTTCAGCAAAATGGAGAAATATGCCATTATGATGTGTTTTGTCTTACTAGTTTTGTCCCAGTTTGTAGCTTTAAGTGAAAATATTTGATTTCCAAGGACTATAAAGACTTATTTTTCGGTGGCTGTGTCATTTCAAGACTAAACCACTTGTTAGACAAACTAAGGGATTGATGCTTAACGATGTTAAAATGTTGTTAAATGTTTTTCAATGTATACTACGAATCAGACTACCTGGAATGGTAATAAGTAGTCAATAAAGTTCCTTTTAGTAAAAATTTCCCTCCAAATATTATGGGGCATTTGAGATATTTTTCTTAACCTGTTTTAGACTAAACAACATTTAAACATATTTAAGGATTGGTGTGAATGCAATGTATCAATGTGTGAAGTAGTTTAAGACAGTCATTGAATTTTTCTAGCCACAAATGAATACTGTTCTTGGAACTATTACAGAAAGAAATTGTGTTTATCTTTAAGGAGAATTGAAGTTTTGAGTTTTCCTTTTTTTGTAGCAAGTGCAAGTAAGCAACACAGGCACGATGTACACCATACCTGCAGCGCAACAACAGTATATCCGTGGACAGCTTCCACCTGGTGTTGTTCTTAATTCACCTGGCATTGGTGGAAATGGCCAACAAATCGCAGAAGATGCGTCTCGAAAACGAGAAATGAGGCTAATGAAAAACAGGTTAGGTGCTCTTGAAAGAATATGTTAAGGCCCATTTACACAAGCGATTTTTTTTGCCATTCTTCAGCGCATGTGTTTAACTAGCAGCAATTTCAGTATGATTTGGGTGCGATTTGTTGTGCAAAGATGTAGAGATAAGGCAACTTTGTCACACCCGACTCGCACAAAAATCACCACTAGTTTATACTTGAGACAAAAGTTGCATTGCAGAGCAAAAAAAATGCTTTCCAGGCTTTTATCTTACATTGGTACCAAAAATATGATTACCTCAATAATTTGGTTCAGTCAGGAAGGATAATTTGATAATTAATTTTTAAGGCTCCACCATCCTTTTTCATCAACCATGATCTGCTTGGTTATTTTAACAATACTGTTTGTTTGTCAATAACACTTTGCCTCTAGTCAGTTTTTCTCTTTAAGGCAATAAGCTGCAATAACGATCAGCATCAAATTTCTCCTTTTAACATCAATGCTAAATCAATCAGAGATGTCATGAGAATTAAGGATATGATCACCCAAGATGAATTCTCTTGTTATTTTAACAACCTCTGCTCTTATAAGAAATGTTTGGGGACAAGAAATGAGAATTTGTACCTTGATATTGCAGATTGAAGGGTTAAGACAGTCGCTAGACTGAACTAAAGCTAACCTGGGGACAAAATTAAACCAAATTAGTTATTTTGTAGGCTGCAGCAGGGTTTAAAATTGCGCCTGTATCGGGTGCATTTGCGGCTAAAGATTTCGCTTTTGCGACTAAAATTTGTCTATTAGTCATGATTTTGGACTGTTACAGCCTAGCTAATAAATATATTCAACAGTCTTGTGTCTTACTTGTAACTGGTAGTTGTAATTTTATCCAAAAAATCTGGCGAAATTCACATTGAATAATGCATGACTTAATCGTCAATTTCATGCTCCATTAATGCGGTTTCCAAGAAGTGTATCACGGGCGCACTTTTTCAGACTTTCTGGTTCCGGTAGTAGTTAGTTATTTTTTGCGACTAAAATTTTCAAACTTGCAACTAAATTTCAGGAATTACTCGCAAATTGCAATTAAGAATTTGTTTTAATTTCGAGCCCTGTGCAGTCTGTCTGTACACAGATCCCTCTGACTCTTACATAACATATCAGATACAAGGAAGAGTGTTTCCAACGCCGAGAAGCGGGTTGAAAAATCAGGGCACAGCCAAGTTTTTTCACTGACTTAGAGCTGTTTGGATTCCGGATGAAACATTATTTTGAGTGTTTGATATGGCTTCTCAAAGTGATCATTAAATACGGAGAAAATGAAGGAGTAAACTTGCCAAAATCTATGCTAAGTAAGATCAGGTTTCCAAACCTCCATTGCGCTTATGACTATTTTTGTTCAGATTTGATGTATTATTAATTAGTTTGAGGAAATATTGTATCAGGTAGATAGTCACTAAAACTAAAACAGTGTTTTCTGACACAAGAAACTTTCTTTACTTACAGAGAAGCTGCTAAGGAGTGCAGGCGGAAGAAAAAGGAATATGTCAAGTGTTTGGAGAACAGAGTCGCAGTCCTTGAGAACCAGAATAAGACTCTAATTGAAGAGCTTAAAACACTCAAAGACCTGTATTGCCACAAATCTGAATAGAATCTATTTTACCTTAGTTTGCTAACAGTGGGGCAGTTTTCCAATGGCTTTCAGAAGCAATTGATGGGCTGGGTGCATAAAGGACTTATGTTGAATTTTGACATTTCACTCACAATTTGGAGCCGAGAAATCACTATTAAAGCAATGACAGGTTGATGGAAGTTATAGTGAAAGAAAGCCAATAAGGTCAAAAGATCCTGTTCTTTCACAAAAAAGACAAGATATACATTACTGTTTTATTTTATTCGGCTATAAGACGCAATCAGGTCAAAACATTTTTCCCAAAGATATGGGATGTTTCAGTCTAATCTTTTTAACTTAATCCTTGTCTTAGCAACACAATGCTTTTTGGCTTATAAAAATGCAAGTGAAAAATTGTCAAAATTCAACATGGGCCCTTTATGCACCTGGCCACTCAACTGCTCTTTTTATCTGCTTTACATAAAGATTGGTCCAAGAAATTTGTACTGCATGCTCAGAATAATGTTTTTTGTAGGTGCAGAATAAAGTCAGTCCTTGATTTGCCTCATTGCATGATGGCATTTCAAGCTCTGATAAGTTTATATTTATGCAGCTATTTTGTTGCCATGGTGATTATCTTTGTGATCACGTTGGTTTTACTGGCAGTCATTGGGAAATTGCTTTTATTAACTAAATCTGACTTAAGTAAATGCAACAGCATTGAGATTTTCGACATTGTAAATAGGCTCTCGTGCCCACGTTTTATTCATTATTTGTAATAACACCAAGCATTCATGATTTTTGTACAAAAAAGTCCTTTTATGACAGTGGAGGTTTCGCAGGAATGCCGCTGATTATATTTTGTTTTATTCAGATCATTGTGAACATAGATACAAAAGAAGTCATGCCCTGTCTTGCAGTGGTGTAAAAATAATTTAATTATAGATTGCAACTCAAGTAGAATATTGTTTAAAGCTTTGTAAATCCATAAAGGACGTGTTCTACTCTAAGTAGCGTGTAAAAAAAAAATATTTGTATGGCAAAGAAAAAGCCAATTTTAAATTGAAATGCATCTTACTTGTCTGTTTTATTTGCATTTAACAAGTAAAAAAAGCCTTAATTGAAGGGCTCCCTGCAATAACGTCCTCAGTGCGTTTTTGGAAAATTTTCACAGAAATGCTGGATTTTTGGCCTCCAAAGGGACTCACTTGCCAAAATTATGACTGGATCATGTACATATGACTGAAAGGATTTAATCCAGGTCAACAAATCTATCTTCGAACAGAATAATTTTTTATTTTGAAAAGATACATAGGGTGTCCTGGAAGCCATAGGGTGTCATAGGGGCCCAAAACATTTTCTCAAAGATGTGGATTTTCTTCCCCATTTTGGAGCTGTTTTAAGTACCTTAACAATAATAAATCATTAATTTGACAAAACTGTGCTTTTAAAGGCCTAAAACATACAATTTTAGTGAAAGTTACCAAAAACACACTCAGGACATTGTTGCAGGGAGCCCTTCAATTGTGGTTTGTTCTGTTATAAAGCATGCCAGCAAGTGACAAGAGCACGGACCAAGTGTGGGGTATGTATGGGTATGTCCAGCTGTTTAAGGCCGTGATTTTGAAGAAATCTGGGTTAGGATATAGAAATCAGAGAGTTTTGGTCTAGAATAGGGTATCATTTACCAGGAAACAGATCAGTGGTATAAAGATAGGGTTTCTGAAAAATAGCGTGTCTGGGATACCCAAAGCGCACACTGAGGTCAAATAATGTTTTTTTTTTCGTCTCATGTGGTTCCCATTCATGCTCAGCAGGAAATTTATGAATTATTCTCCACACTAAAAAAATAACCACATATTTAATTATCTAATTTCCTGTTTGCAGCAATGACCATTTGCAGTATGACGTCCTAGCTACGCTGCCAAGTATGACGTCATCCTGCGCAAGAGAATAGAAAAGATAGCGGGGAACATCCTCGGCAAAATCTTGAATGTGATAAACAAAAACGTTGCTCACGGAAGAAAACGTCCTGGCACCTCGTAAATTAATTAAAGTTAAGTACCAGGGAGTTTCGATTAGTGGAAATCGTATTAACTGCTTGAAATGTGAAAGCTTAAAAGTCAAACATTTTTGTTTATCATGTTCATCATTTTGCTGAGGCATGACGTCATTATTGCGTCATAGCAGAAACCCATAAGTGGGTTGGGTTTCTGGTCATAGTACAAACAGTCAGACTCGTACCCAGTCGCTATTAATTGGTTACCCCGCGCGCCAGCTGGGCGAGAGAAGATTGGATACTAAGGTGAATTGAGGCGCGCGGAGGCGCGCGGGGTTGTACCGTTGCAGTTATGTCCTCTGTGGTGAACATGTCCTCTGACGTAATACGATATGCTGGGCCAATCATATCGTGTGATCTATCTTGCAACACTCGGCTAAGACTGGTAAGGAAACTCTGTTGCAGTTCGGTCTTCGAGCTAAACTGTCTATTTGAGAGGGTCGGGGACAGTAGAGATATTTGACCTACAAACCTCGTTCACTGATTTCGAGGAGAAAACGGGCTTAGTTAAACGTGCCTCTTCTTCAATTTGGTGCTGTTTTGGTGTTGTTTTGGCATTGTGTAACGAGTATATTGCGACAAATAAAACTTGTACAGCTCCAAGGCCGCCGTCAAAAGCACACGATCGCGATACTTGCAAATTTATGAAGAAAGTGATACCGGCATGTTTCATTTTCTGATAAATTCTTATTTTTCTTCAGTCGTTTTGAATCATAAGATTAAAAATTTGGCTGATAAACTACAATAATAGTAAGCACAAACTAAATCACTTCGACTCTGCGCCAAAAAAAAAAGCAAACAAACCAACAAACAGAAATGTAATATTAAATTATTTTCGCTGAGTCTGGTCAAGGGTTTGATTCTTTATGATGAGCCGTACTGGTCACAACACGTTATTCAAATATATGCTTTTGTTTAGTCAGTGGCTACAGAGAAAATGCCATGAAGTCCTCCTTTAACTCTACACAGCACTGATGTTTACAGAATCGTCAGCCGCCGGTTTATTGCTGCGGAACGAGCGTAGCGAGTGAGCAGCAACATAATCAGGATTTAAGAGAAATATATGAGAAAAAAATATAAGCTACGAAAAATCTCGATTTGATCGCTTTTTACCAGAATTCACTGCGCCACGCACACATTTTGGGCCAGAATTCACTGCGCCACGCACACATTTTGGGCCAGAATTCACTGCGCCACAAACAATAGCCTCGCTTGCTGCTTCAAGCTGTTGGCTGCGAGATTTGTAATATTTTGGTCCAACATGTGCCAGTCGTAATTGGAAGTGTCGAAGACTACCGCGAGTTGAGCGAGGACTGTGAGGCATGGCGATAGGACCGTTGGATAGCAAAGATTTTCGAAGATTGTACGGAATAAAAGACAAATTTATTTTGAAATCACTCCGACAGCGGTCGAGGAGACTGAGCTGAGCGCGTGGGGACGCGAAACCTGAGCTGAGCGCGTGGAGACGCGAATACGATACGGCTGCTAGTAACGCAACATATTCATTATCAATAATTAAGTTAAACCTAAATTTTCACACCTTCCTCGTGGTGAACGCGTCCTTTGCTCAACAATATTCTACAGACATTGCAAGAACTTGATGCGTGAATTACAAAACAAAATTAGTCTTCTCAGCTGGAGTTTTCGTCGATTAATCCCGGTTACCAGAGGAGGGATGAATAGTATCCCATGATGCATTGCATTTGAAATTAATATATCAAATATTTCGTGACGTCATCATTCAGTTGACCTGCTTGCCTCGAGAGGTTCAATAGCGTCGTTCAACACTGTGGATGGTGAAAGTGCCGCTGCCTTGCGAAATTGTCGCTTGTTATACGTTCATTGCGTTTCAAAAGAAAACTTTAACGCCAGAATTCGTGGTTTATCTTGTGTAGAAATTATTTGTCGGGAAGTTCACGTCAGTTTCGTGGACAAGATGGCAGAAAGACGAGTTGCTCTCGTACCTCTTTCAAATGGCCGTCACAACGTGGATGCTTTGTTTGCTTCGCGAAATAGTCCGGCGCTTGTGTCGCTGAAAACAAGCTGTGATTTGAAGGTAAGGACGATAGTGTTATTTCAGAAACAATGTAAAACATGATCTGTCGAGTTGTTACGTACAGCGCCATGTTTCCCCATTTTTCTCACGTTGTTTCTTTGTTTACGAATTTCTCTAGTTTGACGATGACAGTGACCCAAGAGATGCCTCTTTTTCTGCTGTTATACTGTGGAATTTTGACCTCGTTCCTGCACCAGCGACAGCATTTATTCGCCCCAAGAAAATTCTGAATAGCGAGGACATCGACCAAACTCTGCCACCTCTGAATCTTGATGTGAAAACCTCCTGTAATTGTTTTAATTACGAGAATCGTCTTTGCCTTGCAAATTTTAATACGCACAGAGATCCAGAAGATGAGCAGGAGGAAGAAATCGATCCACTGAGGGAGTTACTTGTTCGTAGAGAGGACGACGAGAGTGAAAATAACAGTGATCGTGACAGTGAAAGTTCTGATATCGAACAGCAGGAGCAGGAAACAGAGCAGGAACAAGAGCAGGAACCGGAGCAGGAACAGGAGCAGGAGCAGGAACAGGAGCATGCTGAATATTTTTCTATTGTGGGATCGAACTGGGAGGAAAGATACCAGAAAGGTCTTACGAAGTGCTACGAACTAAGGATTAAAAAGGAAATGGTACAAATCAGAGCTGAGCATGAACCAGACAACATTGCTGATTGCAATGCATTAAAATTTGAGGTGCTTGCAGATGGAAATTGGATGATCCTGGGCTACTGCGGAGTGAAGAAAATTCCAAAACTAACGAAAGCACTAAATCGTGGTCAAGTTGTGTCCGTAGACTTGTGTAATCTTAAAAGAGTGTGGTTTCCAGCAATATCGGAGTTTAGATTTTCAGCAGGACTGAACATTGTGAAAAAGGGAAGCTGGGAAAGAGATGATTACAACAATACATACAATTCAGTCATATCTATTTAGAACATGCTGATTACTGCCTTATAAGCATGGATTCTATTAACACTTTCAAGATTCAAAGCTAGTCTGGATAATCATGGTTGAATAATATCTAGTTGAATAGGATTTTTATTTTTGAACTTTCTCTAACCAAATCAGAGGGTCAGTGGTGCTAGACAACAATCATTGGAACACTGCTTCCAGTTTCCCTGTTGCAAAGTCGGATCACATAGTTTATGCAAGTATCGAGGAATTTCATTCAGTTTTCATTCAACATTGCATGAGTAGGAGAGGGAAGGACAGGCTTTGAAACAGGCAGTGTTCCAAAATATTGTCAGCGATTGTGTTCCTGTAATGTCATCACATTGTGTTTTTAACATGTATTTTCCATTTGCATGACTTTTCCATTATGTTGCTAGTGTGAACCAGGCTACATTCTACTTTTTGCTTTCTACCTCAATTTTCATTGGCTAGGTCACACAGCTAGTTCTCAATGGCCTTAAATAGTGACGTCAAATCTTCAGAAGTTAGATTTGTTCATGCAGGTGTGTCTCGACAGTACATGTATAAGTGACTATCTGCAAGTATGCTCTGTGCACTGATAACTCTTGCTCAGTGTCATGCAATAATGATATTGTTACAAAGCAGAGGCAGACAAGTAAAGGGTAAAATATACCCCTTATTCCAAAATGGTGGCCATGTTATTATTCTATTAAATCCATGCAAATTAGCCCTCTTGGCATTACCAGCATGTGCAAAATACAAAATATTTTTAGAGCAAAAGTGGGGCCAAGAGGGCTAATTAACATGCCTATAAAAAAATCATAAATTTGCCGCCATTTTGGAATAAGGCATATAGACTGAACTGACCTCGTTTTTTCATTCTTTTGTCATTTGATTTATTCCATTTGAGGTCACATGACATGAAATTTGTCTGTTTTTCTGCCCGGTTACATTTGCTTTGCTTTCCCTCAAAAAACGAAAGAGAAAATTCTGTAATACCAGCGAGGCGATAAAACAGCATTATTACAACAAATTTACCGCAGCAATTACTATCTTTTGGATACACTAGTTTTTATACCTATTATATACAGTCCCAGAGCGCTTTGTGGTTACTCATCTGTAGTTTGAAGCACTTTGTGATGATATAGGAACGAGACTTCGAATGCTACAAAGCGCTCTGTGTTGATTTAGCGGGACATAAATTTTGAAAACTGGATATTTTATCAAAATTCCCACAAGCATATCGCAGATTGTTTGAAAATAATTGCGTTCTCACTAATTTTGTAATCACAAAGCACTTTGTGGACCTTTGTGCCTTCATCCGGAAACGCCACAAAGCGCTCTATGTAGTCTGTGCAGCACAAATGAAATGCCACAAAGCTTTGTGATGACTTACTGGATATTAACTTTGGAAACCGGTTGCTTTATTAAAACACGTAAGTTATATCGTAGGATCTTTTGAAAATAATCTTCGGTTCCAACAAATTTTGTCACACAAAGCACGTTGTGGCATCATCAAAGCGCCACCAAAAGCGCTCTCTGTATTCTGTAGCACTCTGTGGCACAGTTAACATACCACAAAGCGCTTTACAGTGACGTGGTTGGAGATTTGAAAACTGGATAATTTATTCAAACTCGTTATGTCGTCATTGTAGGATCTTTTAAAAATAATCTTTGTTTTATTTTTTTTTTCATTTTACAAACTTTATTTCACCTTCAGTTACAAGTCATTTACAAAACATAACAACAAACATTTACATATAAGATACACTGTCATTATTATATAATTTCTGTAGATGCATATATATTGATTTATAAATATCATGCAGCAAACACTGATTTGGGGTGCAGAGAGGATGTCCGTGGATGGGATATATAGCTTACTAAGACGAACTTACGAAATTAACCCCGTTTTTCAGCCATGGTCAAATAATCTAAAATTGGGGTGAAGAGTGCATGTCCGTGGATGGGGTATATAGCTTACTAAGACGAACTTACGAAATTAACCCCGTTTTTCAGTCATGGTCAAATAATCTAAAATTGGGGTGAAGAGTGGATGTCCGTGGATGGGGTATATAGCTTAATACTAAGACGAACTCAGCAAATGAACACCCATTTTTCAGCCGTGGCCAAATAAACTAAATTTGGGGTGAAGAGTGGATGTCCGTGGATGGGGTATATACCTTACTAGGACGAACTTACGAAAGTAACCCCGTTTTTCAGCCGTGGTCAAATAAACTAAAATTGGGGTGAAGAGTGGATGTCCGAAGATGGGGTATATAGCTTACTAAGACGAACTCAGCAAATGAACCCCGTTTTTCAGCCGTGGCCAAATAAACTAAATTTGGGGTGAAGAGTGGATGTCCGTGAATGGGGTATATAGCTTACTAAAACGAAATCAGTAAATGAACCCCGTTTTTCAGCCGCGTTCAAATCAACTAATATTGGGGTGAAGAGTGGATGTCCGTGGATGTGATATATAGCTTACTAAGACGAACTTACGAAATTAACCCCGTTTTTCAGTCGCGTTCAAATAAACTAAAATTGGGGTGAAAAGTGGATGTCCGTGGATGGGGTATATAGCTTACTAAGACTAACTCAGCAAATGGACCCCGTTTTTCAGCCGTGGTCAAATAAAATAATTTTGGGGTGAAGAGTGGATGTCCGTGGATGGGGTATATAACTTACTACGACGAACTTACGAAATTAACCTCGTTTTTCAGCATGGTCAAATAATTTAAATTTTGGGGTGAAGAGTGGATGTCTGTGGATGTGATATATAGCTTACTAAGACGAACTTACGAAATTAACCCCGTTTTTCAGCATGGTCAAATAATTTAAATTTTGGGGTGAAGAGTGCATGTCTGTGGATGTGATATATAGCTTACTAAGACGAACTTACGAAATTAACCCCGTTTTTCAGCCGTCGTCAAATAAACTAAAATTTGGGTGAAGAGTGGATGTCCGCAGATGGGGTATATAGCTTACTAAGACGAACTTACGAAATTAACCCCGTTTTTCAGCCATGGTCAAATAAACTAAAATTGGGGTGAAAAGTGGATGTCCGTGGATGGGGTATATACCTTACTAGGACGAACTTACGAAAGTAACCTCGTTTTTCAGCCTTGTTCAAATAAACTAAAATTGGGGTGAAGAGGGGATGTCCGTGGATGGGGTATGTAGCTTACTAAAACGAACTCAGCAAATGAACCCCGTTTTTCAGCCGCGTTCAAATAAACTAAAATTGGGGTGAAGAGTGGATGTCCGTGGATGTGATATATAGCTTACTAAGACTAACTCAACAAATGAACCCCGTTTTTCAGCCGTGGTCAAATAAAATAAAATTGGGGTGAAAAGTGGATGTCCGTGGATGGGGTATATAGCTTACTACGACGAACTTACGAAATTAACCCCATTTTTCAGCATGGTCCAATAATTTAAATTTTGGGGTGAAGAGTGCATGTCTGTGGATGTGATATATAGCTTACTAAGACGAACTTACGAAATTAACCCCGTTTTTCAGCCGTCGTCAAATAAACTAAAATTTGGGTGAAGAGTGGATGTCCGCAGATGGGGTATATAGCTTACTAAGACGAACTCAGCAAATGGACCCCGTTTTTCAGCCGTGGTCAAATAAAATAATTTTGGGGTGAAGAGTGGATGTCCGTGGATGGGGTATATAGCTTACTAAGACGAACTCAGCAAATGAACACCCATTTTTCAGCCGTGGCCAAATAAACTAAATTTGGGGTGAAGAGTGGATGTCCGTGGATGGGGTATATACCTTACTAGGACGAACTTACGAAAGTAACCCCGTTTTTCAGCCGTGGTCAAATAAACTAAAATTGGGGTGAAGAGTGGATGTCCGAAGATGGGGTATATAGCTTACTAAGACGAACTCAGCAAATGAACCCCGTTTTTCAGCCGTGGCCAAATAAACTAAATTTGGGGTGAAGAGTGGATGTCCGTGAATGGGGTATATAGCTTACTAAAACGAAATCAGTAAATGAACCCCGTTTTTCAGCCGCGTTCAAATCAACTAATATTGGGGTGAAGAGTGGATGTCCGTGGATGTGATATATAGCTTACTAAGACGAACTTACGAAAGTAACCCCGTTTTTCAGTCGCGTTCAAATAAACTAAAATTGGGGTGAAAAGTGGATGTCCGTGGATGGGGTATATAGCTTACTAAGACTAACTCAGCAAATGGACCCCGTTTTTCAGCCGTGGTCAAATAAAATAATTTTGGGGTGAAGAGTGGATGTCCGTGGATGGGGTATATAGCTTACTACGACGAACTTACGAAATTAACCTCGTTTTTCAGCATGGTCAAATAATTTAAATTTTGGGGTGAAGAGTGGATGTCTGTGGATGTGATATATAGCTTACTAAGACGAACTTACGAAAGTAACCCCGTTTTTCAGTCGCGTTCAAATAAACTAAAATTGGGGTGAAAAGTGGATGTCCGTGGATGGGGTATATAGCTTACTAAGACTAACTCAGCAAATGGACCCCGTTTTTCAGCCGTGGTCAAATAAAATAATTTTGGGGTGAAGAGTGGATGTCCGTGGATGGGGTATATAGCTTACTACGACGAACTTACGAAATTAACCTCGTTTTTCAGCATGGTCAAATAATTTAAATTTTGGGGTGAAGAGTGGATGTCTGTGGATGTGATATATAGCTTACTAAGACGAACTTACGAAATTAACCCCGTTTTTCAGCATGGTCAAATAATTTAAATTTTGGGGTGAAGAGTGCATGTCTGTGGATGTGATATATAGCTTACTAAGACGAACTTACGAAATTAACCCCGTTTTTCAGCCGTCGTCAAATAAACTAAAATTTGGGTGAAGAGTGGATGTCCGCAGATGGGGTATATAGCTTACTAAGACGAACTTACGAAATTAACCCCGTTTTTCAGCCATGGTCAAATAAACTAAAATTGGGGTGAAAAGTGGATGTCCGTGGATGGGGTATATACCTTACTAGGACGAACTTACGAAAGTAACCCCGTTTTTCAGCCTTGTTCAAATATACTAAAATTGGGGTGAAGAGGGGATGTCCGTGGATGGGGTATGTAGCTTACTAAAACGAACTCAGCAAATGAACCCCGTTTTTCAGCCGCGTTCAAATAAACTAAAATTGGGGTGAAGAGTGGATGTCCGTGGATGTGATATATAGCTTACTAAGACTAACTCAACAAATGAACCCCGTTTTTCAGCCGTGGTCAAATAAAATAAAATTGGGGTGAAAAGTGGATGTCCGTGGATGGGGTATATAGCTTACTACGACGAACTTACGAAATTAACCCCATTTTTCAGCATGGTCCAATAATTTAAATTTTGGGGTGAAGAGTGCATGTCTGTGGATGTGATATATAGCTTACTAAGACGAACTTACGAAATTAACCCCGTTTTTCAGCCGTCGTCAAATAAACTAAAATTTGGGTGAAGAGTGGATGTCCGCAGATGGGGTATATAGCTTACTAAGACGAACTCAGCAAATGGACCCCGTTTTTCAGCCGTGGTCAAATAAAATAATTTTGGGGTGAAGAGTGGATGTCCGTGGATGGGGTATATAGCTTACTAAGACGAACTTACGAAATTAACCCCGTTTTTCAGCATGGTCAAATAATTTAAATTTTGGGGTGAAGAGCCTGAGTGCATGTCTGTGGATGTGATATATAGCTTACTAAGACGAACTTACGAAATTAACCCCGTTTTTCAGCCGTCGTCAAATAAACTAAAATTTGGGTGAAGAGTGGATGTCCGCAGATGTGATATATAGCTTACTAAGACGAACTTACGAAATTAACCCCGTTTTTCAGCCGTCGTCAAATAAACTAAAATTTGGGTGAAGAGTGGATGTCCGCAGATGGGGTATATAGCTTACTAAGACGAACTCAGCAAATGGACCCCGTTTTTCAGCCGTGGTCAAATAAAATAATTTTGGGGTGAAGAGTGGATGTCCGTGGATGGGGTATATAGCTTACTAAGACGAACTTACGAAATTAACCCCGTTTTTCAGCATGGTCAAATAATTTAAATTTTGGGGTGAAGAGCCTGAGTGCATGTCTGTGGATGTGATATATAGCTTACTAAGACGAACTTACGAAATTAACCCCGTTTTTCAGCCGTCGTCAAATAAACTAAAATTTGGGTGAAGAGTGGATGTCCGCAGATGGGGTATATAGCTTACTAAGACGAACTTACGAAATTAACCCCGTTTTTCAGCCATGGTCAAATAAACTAAAATTGGGGTGAAAAGTGGATGTCCGTGGATGGGGTATATACCTTACTTGGACGAACTTACGAAAGTAACCCCGTTTTTCAGCCTTGTTCAAATAAACTAAAATTGGGGTGAAGAGGGGATGTCCGTGGATGGGGTATATAGCTTACTAAGACGAACTTACGAAATTAACCCCGTTTTTCAGCATGGTCAAATAATTTAAATTTTGGGGTGAAGAGTGCATGTCTGTGGATGTGATATATAGCTTACTAAGACGAACTTACGAAATTAACCCCGTTTTTCAGCCGTCGTCAAATAAACTAAAATTTGGGTGAAGAGTGGATGTCCGCAGATGGGGTATATAGCTTACTAAGACGAACTTTCGAAATTAACCCCGTTTTTCCGCCATGGTCAAATAAACTAAAATTGGGGTGAAAAGTGGATGTCCGTGGATGGGGTATATACCTTACTAGGACGAACTTACGAAAGTAACCCCGTTTTTCAGCCTTGTTCAAATAAACTAAAATTGGGGTGAAGAGGGGATGTCCGTGGATGGGGTATGTAGCTTACTAAAACGAACTCAGCAAATGAACCCCGTTTTTCAGCCGCGTTCAAATAAACTAAAATTGGGGTGAAGAGTGGATGTCCGTGGATGTGATATATAGCTTACTAAGACTAACTCAGCAAATGAACCCCGTTTTTCAGCCGTGGTCAAATAAAATAAAATTGGGGTGAAAAGTGGATGTCCGTGGATGGGGTATAGTATATAGCTTACTAAGACTAACTCAGCAAATGAACCCCGTTTTTCAGCCGTGGTCAAATAAAATAAATTTGGGTGAAGAGTGGATGTCCGCAGATGGGGTATATAGCTTACTAAGACGAACTTTCGAAATTAACCCCGTTTTTCAGCCATGGTCAAATAAACTAAAATTGGGGTGAAAAGTGGATGTCCGTGGATGGGGTATATACCTTACTAGGACGAACTTACGAAAGTAACCCCGTTTTTCAGCCTTGTTCAAATAAACTAAAATTGGGGTGAAGAGGGGATGTCCGTGGATGGGGTATGTAGCTTACTAAAACGAACTCAGCAAATGAACCCCGTTTTTCAGCCGCGTTCAAATAAACTAAAATTGGGGTGAAGAGTGGATGTCCGTGGATGTGATATATAGCTTACTAAGACTAACTCAGCAAATGAACCCCGTTTTTCAGCCGTGGTCAAATAAAATAAAATTGGGGTGAAAAGTGGATGTCCGTGGATGGGGTATAGTATATAGCTTACTAAGACTAACTCAGCAAATGAACCCCGTTTTTCAGCCGTGGTCAAATAAAATAAATTTGGGTGAAGAGTGGATGTCCGTGGATGGGGTACATAGCTTACTAAGACGAACTTACGAAATTAAGCCCGTTTTTCAGCCATGGTCAAATAAACTAAAATTAGGGCGAAGAGTGGATGTCCGTGGATGGGGTATATACCTTACTAGGACGAACTTACGAAAGTAACCCCGTTTTTCAGCCGTGTTCAAATAAACTAAAATTGGGGTGAAGAGTGGATGTCCGTGGATGGGGTATATAGCTTACTACGACAAAGTTACGAAATTAACCCCGTTTTTTAGCATAGTCAAATAATTTAAATTTTGGGGTGAAGAGTGGATGTCTGTGGATGTGATATATAGCTTCCTAAGACGAACTTACGAAATTAACCCCGTTTTTCACCCGTGGTCAAATAAACTAAAATTGGGGTGAAGAGTGGATGTCCGTAGATGGGGTATATAGCTTACTAAGACGAACTTACGAAATTAACCTCGTTTTTCAGCCATCGTCAAATAATCTAAAATTGGGGTGAAGAGTGGATGTCCGTGGATGGGGTATATAGCTTACTAAGACCAACTTACGAAATTAATCCCGTTTTTCGGCCGTGGTCAAATAAACTAAAATTGGGGTGGAGAGTGGATGTCCGTAGATGGGGTATATAGCTTACTAAGACGAACTTACGAAATTAACCCCGTTTTTCAGCATGGTCAAATAATTTAAATTTTGGGGTGAAGAGTGCATGTCTGTGGATGTGATATATAGCTTACTAAGACGAACTTACGAAATTAACCCCGTTTTTCAGCCGTCGTCAAATAAACTAAAATTTGGGTGAAGAGTGGATGTCCGCAGATGGGGTATATAGCTTACTAAGACGAACTTACGAAATTAACCCCGTTTTTCAGCCATGGTCAAATAAACTAAAATTGGGGTGAAAAGTGGATGTCCGTGGATGGGGTATATACCTTACTTGGACGAACTTACGAAAGTAACCCCGTTTTTCAGCCTTGTTCAAATATACTAAAATTGGGGTGAAGAGGGGATGTCCGTGGATGGGGTATGTAGCTTACTAAAACGAACTCAGCAAATGAACCCCGTTTTTCAGCCGCGTTCAAATAAACTAAAATTGGGGTGAAGAGTGGATGTCCGTGGATGTGATATATAGCTTACTAAGACTAACTCAACAAATGAACCCCGTTTTTCAGCCGTGGTCAAATAAAATAAAATTGGGGTGAAAAGTGGATGTCCGTGGATGGGGTATATAGCTTACTACGACGAACTTACGAAATTAACCCCATTTTTCAGCATGGTCCAATAATTTAAATTTTGGGGTGAAGAGTGCATGTCTGTGGATGTGATATATAGCTTACTAAGACGAACTTACGAAATTAACCCCGTTTTTCAGCCGTCGTCAAATAAACTAAAATTTGGGTGAAGAGTGGATGTCCGCAGATGGGGTATATAGCTTACTAAGACGAACTCAGCAAATGGACCCCGTTTTTCAGCCGTGGTCAAATAAAATAATTTTGGGGTGAAGAGTGGATGTCCGTGGATGGGGTATATAGCTTACTAAGACGAACTTACGAAATTAACCCCGTTTTTCAGCATGGTCAAATAATTTAAATTTTGGGGTGAAGAGCCTGAGTGCATGTCTGTGGATGTGATATATAGCTTACTAAGACGAACTTACGAAATTAACCCCGTTTTTCAGCCGTCGTCAAATAAACTAAAATTTGGGTGAAGAGTGGATGTCCGCAGATGGGGTATATAGCTTACTAAGACGAACTTACGAAATTAACCCCGTTTTTCAGCCATGGTCAAATAAACTAAAATTGGGGTGAAAAGTGGATGTCCGTGGATGGGGTATATACCTTACTTGGACGAACTTACGAAAGTAACCCCGTTTTTCAGCCTTGTTCAAATAAACTAAAATTGGGGTGAAGAGGGGATGTCCGTGGATGGGGTATATAGCTTACTAAGACGAACTTACGAAATTAACCCCGTTTTTCAGCATGGTCAAATAATTTAAATTTTGGGGTGAAGAGTGCATGTCTGTGGATGTGATATATAGCTTACTAAGACGAACTTACGAAATTAACCCCGTTTTTCAGCCGTCGTCAAATAAACTAAAATTTGGGTGAAGAGTGGATGTCCGCAGATGGGGTATATAGCTTACTAAGACGAACTTTCGAAATTAACCCCGTTTTTCAGCCATGGTCAAATAAACTAAAATTGGGGTGAAAAGTGGATGTCCGTGGATGGGGTATATACCTTACTAGGACGAACTTACGAAAGTAACCCCGTTTTTCAGCCTTGTTCAAATAAACTAAAATTGGGGTGAAGAGGGGATGTCCGTGGATGGGGTATGTAGCTTACTAAAACGAACTCAGCAAATGAACCCCGTTTTTCAGCCGCGTTCAAATAAACTAAAATTGGGGTGAAGAGTGGATGTCCGTGGATGTGATATATAGCTTACTGAGACTAACTCAGCAAATGAACCCCGTTTTTCAGCCGTGGTCAAATAAAATAAAATTGGGGTGAAAAGTGGATGTCCGTGGATGGGGTATAGTATATAGCTTACTAAGACTAACTCAGCAAATGAACCCCGTTTTTCAGCCGTGGTCAAATAAAATAAATTTGGGTGAAGAGTGGATGTCCGTGGATGGGGTACATAGCTTACTAAGACGAACTTACGAAATTAAGCCCGTTTTTCAGCCATGGTCAAATAAACTAAAATTGGGGCGAAGAGTGGATGTCCGTGGATGGGGTATATACCTTACTAGGACGAACTTACGAAAGTAACCCCGTTTTTCAGCCTTGTTCAAATAAACTAAAATTGGGGTGAAGAGGGGATGTCCGTGGATGGGGTATGTAGCTTACTAAAACGAACTCAGCAAATGAACCCCGTTTTTCAGCCGCGTTCAAATAAACTAAAATTGGGGTGAAGAGTGGATGTCCGTGGATGTGATATATAGCTTACTAAGACTAACTCAGCAAATGAACCCCGTTTTTCAGCCGTGGTCAAATAAAATAAAATTGGGGTGAAAAGTGGATGTCCGTGGATGGGGTATAGTATATAGCTTACTAAGACTAACTCAGCAAATGAACCCCGTTTTTCAGCCGTGGTCAAATAAAATAAATTTGGGTGAAGAGTGGATGTCCGTGGATGGGGTACATAGCTTACTAAGACGAACTTACGAAATTAAGCCCGTTTTTTCAGCCATGGTCAAATAAACTAAAATTAGGGCGAAGAGTGGATGTCCGTGGATGGGGTATATACCTTACTAGGACGAACTTACGAAAGTAACCCCGTTTTTCAGCCGTGTTCAAATAAACTAAAATTGGTGTGAAGAGTGGATGTCCGTGGATGGGGTATATAGCTTACTACGACAAAGTTACGAAATTAACCCCGTTTTTTAGCATAGTCAAATAATTTAAATTTTGGGGTGAAGAGTGGATGTCTGTGGATGTGATATATAGCTTACTAAGACGAACTTACGAAATTAACCCCGTTTTTCACCCGTGGTCAAATAAACTAAAATTGGGGTGAAGAGTGGATGTCCGTAGATGGGGTATATAGCTTACTAAGACGAACTTACGAAATTAACCTCGTTTTTCAGCCATCGTCAAATAATCTAAAATTGGGGTGAAGAGTGGATGTCCGTGGATGGGGTATATAGCTTACTAAGACGAACTTACGAAATTAATCCCGTTTTTCGGCCGTGGTCAAATAAACTAAAATTGGGGTGGAGAGTGGATGTCCGTAGATGGGGTATATAGCTTACTAAGACGAACTTACGAAATTAACCCCGTTTTTTCAGCATGGTCAAATAATTTAAATTTTGGGGTGAAGAGTGCATGTCTGTGGATGTGATATATAGCTTACTAAGACGAACTTACGAAATTAACCCCGTTTTTCAGCCGTCGTCAAATAAACTAAAATTTGGGTGAAGAGTGGATGTCCGCAGATGGGGTATATAGCTTACTAAGACGAACTTACGAAATTAACCCCGTTTTTCAGCCATGGTCAAATAAACTAAAATTGGGGTGAAAGTGGATGTCCGTGGATGGGGGTATATACCTTACTAGGACGAACTTACGAAAGTAACCCCGTTTTTCAGCCTTGTTCAAATATACTAAAATTGGGGTGAAGAGGGGATGTCCGTGGATGGGGTATGTAGCTTACTAAAACGAACTCAGCAAATGAACCCCGTTTTTCAGCCGCGTTCAAATAAACTAAAATTGGGGTGAAGAGTGGATGTCCGTGGATGTGATATATAGCTTACTAAGACTAACTCAACAAATGAACCCCGTTTTTCAGCCGTGGTCAAATAAAATAAAATTGGGGTGAAAAGTGGATGTCCGTGGATGGGGTATATAGCTTACTACGACGAACTTACGAAATTAACCCCATTTTTCAGCATGGTCCAATAATTTAAATTTTGGGGTGAAGAGTGCATGTCTGTGGATGTGATATATAGCTTACTAAGACGAACTTACGAAATTAACCCCGTTTTTCAGCCGTCGTCAAATAAACTAAAATTTGGGTGAAGAGTGGATGTCCGCAGATGGGGTATATAGCTTACTAAGACGAACTCAGCAAATGGACCCCGTTTTTCAGCCGTGGTCAAATAAAATAATTTTGGGGTGAAGAGTGGATGTCCGTGGATGGGGTATATAGCTTACTAAGACGAACTTACGAAATTAACCCCGTTTTTCAGCATGGTCAAATAATTTAAATTTTGGGGTGAAGAGCCTGAGTGCATGTCTGTGGATGTGATATATAGCTTACTAAGACGAACTTACGAAATTAACCCCGTTTTTCAGCCGTCGTCAAATAAACTAAAATTTGGGTGAAGAGCGGATGTCCGCAGATGGGGTATATAGCTTACTAAGACGAACTTACGAAATTAACCCCGTTTTTCAGCCATGGTCAAATAAACTAAAATTGGGGGTGAAAAGTGGATGTCCGTGGATGGGGTATATACCTTACTTGGACGAACTTACGAAAGTAACCCCGTTTTTCAGCCTTGTTCAAATAAACTAAAATTGGGGTGAAGATGGGATGTCCGTGGATGGGGTATATAGCTTACTAAGACGAACTTACGAAATTAACCCCGTTTTTCAGCATGGTCAAATAATTTAAATTTTGGGGTGAAGAGTGCATGTCTGTGGATGTGATATATAGCTTACTAAGACGAACTTACGAAATTAACCCCGTTTTTCAGCCGTCGTCAAATAAACTAAAATTTGGGTGAAGAGTGGATGTCCGCAGATGGGGTATATAGCTTACTAAGACGAACTTTCGAAATTAACCCCGTTTTTCAGCCATGGTCAAATAAACTAAAATTGGGGTGAAAAGTGGATGTCCGTGGATGGGGTATATACCTTACTAGGACGAACTTACGAAAGTAACCCCGTTTTTCAGCCTTGTTCAAATAAACTAAAATTGGGGTGAAGAGGGGATGTCCGTGGATGGGGTATGTAGCTTACTAAAACGAACTCAGCAAATGAACCCCGTTTTTCAGCCGCGTTCAAATAAACTAAAATTGGGGTGAAGAGTGGATGTCCGTGGATGTGATATATAGCTTACTAAGACTAACTCAGCAAATGAACCCCGTTTTCAGCCGTGGTCAAATAAAATAAAATTGGGGTGAAAAGTGGATGTCCGTGGATGGGGTATAGTATATAGCTTACTAAGACTAACTCAGCAAATGAACCCCGTTTTTCAGCCGTGGTCAAATAAAATAAATTTGGGTGAAGAGTGGATGTCCGTGGATGGGGTACATAGCTTACTAAGACGAACTTACGAAATTAAGCCCGTTTTTCAGCCATGGTCAAATAAACTAAAATTAGGGCGAAGAGTGGATGTCCGTGGATGGGGTATATACCTTACTAGGACGAACTTACGAAAGTAACCCCGTTTTTCAGCCGTGTTCAAATAAACTAAAATTGGGGTGAAGAGTGGATGTCCGTGGATGGGGTATATAGCTTACTACGACAAAGTTACGAAATTAACCCCGTTTTTTAGCATAGTCAAATAATTTAAATTTTGGGGTGAAGAGTGGATGTCTGTGGATGTGATATATAGCTTACTAAGACGAACTTACGAAATTAACCCCGTTTTTCACCCGTGGTCAAATAAACTAAAATTGGGGTGAAGAGTGGATGTCCGTAGATGGGGTATATAGCTTACTAAGACGAACTTACGAAATTAACCTCGTCTTTCAGCCATCGTCAAATAATCTAAAATTGGGGTGAAGAGTGGATGTCCGTGGATGGGGTATATAGCTTACTAACACGAACTTACGAAATTAATCCCGTTTTTCGGCCGTGGTCAAATAAACTAAAATTGGGGTGGAGAGTGGTTGTCCGTAGATGGGGTATATAGCTTACTAAGACGAACTTACGAAATTAACCCCGTTTTTCAGCATGGTCAAATAATTTAAATTTTGGGGTGAAGAGTGCATGTCTGTGGATGTGATATATAGCTTACTAAGACGAACTTACGAAATTAACCCCGTTTTTCAGCCGTCGTCAAATAAACTAAAATTTGGGTGAAGAGTGGATGTCCGCAGATGGGGTATATAGCTTACTAGACGAACTTACGAAATTAACCCCGTTTTTCAGCCATGGTCAAATAAACTAAAATTGGGGTGAAAAGTGGATGTCCGTGGATGGGGTATATACCTTACTAGGACGAACTTACGAAAGTAACCCCGTTTTTCAGCCTTGTTCAAATATACTAAAATTGGGTGAAGAGGGGATGTCCGTGGATGGGGTATGTAGCTTACTAAAACGAACTCAGCAAATGAACCCCGTTTTTCAGCCGCGTTCAAATAAACTAAAATTGGGGTGAAGAGTGGATGTCCGTGGATGTGATATATAGCTTACTAAGACTAACTCAACAAATGAACCCCGTTTTTCAGCCGTGGTCAAATAAAATAAAATTGGGGTGAAAAGTGGATGTCCGTGGATGGGGTATATAGCTTACTACGACGAAGTTACGAAATTAACCCCATTTTTCAGCATGGTCCAATAATTTAAATTTTGGGGTGAAGAGTGCATGTCTGTGGATGTGATATATAGCTTACTAAGACGAACTTACGAAATTAACCCCGTTTTTCAGCCGTCGTCAAATAAACTAAAATTTGGGTGAAGAGTGGATGTCCGCAGATGGGGTATATAGCTTACTAAGACGAACTCAGCAAATGGACCCCGTTTTTCAGCCGTGGTCAAATAAAATAATTTTGGGGTGAAGAGTGGATGTCCGTGGATGGGGTATATAGCTTACTAAGACGAACTTACGAAATTAACCCCGTTTTTCAGCATGGTCAAATAATTTAAATTTTGGGGTGAAGAGCCTGAGTGCATGTCTGTGGATGTGATATATAGCTTACTAAGACGAACTTACGAAATTAACCCCGTTTTTCAGCCGTCGTCAAATAAACTAAAATTTGGGTGAAGAGTGGATGTCCGCAGATGGGGTATATAGCTTACTAAGACGAACTTACGAAATTAACCCCGTTTTTCAGCCATGGTCAAATAAACTAAAATTGGGGTGAAAAGTGGATGTCCGTGGATGGGGTATATACCTTACTTGGACGAACTTACGAAAGTAACCCCGTTTTTCAGCCTTGTTCAAATATACTAAAATTGGGGTGAAGAGGGGATGTCCGTGGATGGGGTATGTAGCTTACTAAAACGAACTCAGCAAATGAACCCCGTTTTTCAGCCGCGTTCAAATAAACTAAAATTGGGGTGAAGAGTGGATGTCCGTGGATGTGATATATAGCTTACTAAGACTAACTCAACAAATGAACCCCGTTTTTCAGCCGTGGTCAAATAAATAAAATTGGGGTGAAAAGTGGATGTCCGTGGATGGGGTATATAGCTTACTACGACGAAGTTACGAAATTAACCCCATTTTTCAGCATGGTCCAATAATTTAAATTTTGGGGTGAAGAGTGCATGTCTGTGGATGTGATATATAGCTTACTAAGACGAACTTACGAAATTAACCCCGTTTTTCAGCCGTCGTCAAATAAACTAAAATTTGGGTGAAGAGTGGATGTCCGCAGATGGGGTATATAGCTTACTAAGACGAACTCAGCAAATGGACCCCGTTTTTCAGCCGTGGTCAAATAAAATAATTTTGGGGTGAAGAGTGGATGTCCGTGGATGGGGTATATAGCTTACTAAGACGAACTTACGAAATTAACCCCGTTTTTCAGCATGGTCAAATAATTTAAATTTTGGGGTGAAGAGCCTGAGTGCATGTCTGTGGATGTGATATATAGCTTACTAAGACGAACTTACGAAATTAACCCCGTTTTTCAGCCGTCGTCAAATAAACTAAAATTTGGGTGAAGAGCGGATGTCCGCAGATGGGGTATATAGCTTACTAAGACGAACTTACGAAATTAACCCCGTTTTTCAGCCATGGTCAAATAAACTAAAATTGGGGTGAAAAGTGGATGTCCGTGGATGGGGTATATACCTTACTTGGACGAACTTACGAAAGTAACCCCGTTTTTCAGCCTTGTTCAAATAAACTAAAATTGGGGTGAAGATGGGATGTCCGTGGATGGGGTATATAGCTTACTAAGACGAACTTACGAAATTAACCCCGTTTTTCAGCATGGTCAAATAATTTAAATTTTGGGGTGAAGAGTGCATGTCTGTGGATGTGATATATAGCTTACTAAGACGAACTTACGAAATTAACCCCGTTTTTCAGCCGTCGTCAAATAAACTAAAATTTGGGTGAAGAGTGGATGTCCGCAGATGGGGTATATAGCTTACTAAGACGAACTTTCGAAATTAACCCCGTTTTTCAGCCATGGTCAAATAAACTAAAATTGGGGTGAAAAGTGGATGTCCGTGGATGGGGTATATACCTTACTAGGACGAACTTACGAAAGTAACCCCGTTTTTCAGCCTTGTTCAAATAAACTAAAATTGGGGTGAAGAGGGGATGTCCGTGGATGGGGTATGTAGCTTACTAAAACGAACTCAGCAAATGAACCCCGTTTTTCAGCCGCGTTCAAATAAACTAAAATTGGGGTGAAGAGTGGATGTCCGTGGATGTGATATATAGCTTACTAAGACTAACTCAGCAAATGAACCCCGTTTTTCAGCCGTGGTCAAATAAAATAAAATTGAGGTGAAAAGTGGATGTCCGTGGATGGGGTATAGTATATAGCTTACTAAGACTAACTCAGCAAATGAACCCCGTTTTTCAGCCGTGGTCAAATAAAATAAATTTGGGTGAAGAGTGGATGTCCGTGGATGGGGTACATAGCTTACTAAGACGAACTTACGAAATTAAGCCCGTTTTTCAGCCATGGTCAAATAAACTAAAATTAGGGCGAAGAGTGGATGTCCGTGGATGGGGTATATACCTTACTAGGACGAACTTACGAAAGTAACCCCGTTTTTCAGCCGTGTTCAAATAAACTAAAATTGGGGTGAAGAGTGGATGTCCGTGGATGGGGTATATAGCTTACTACGACAAAGTTACGAAATTAACCCCGTTTTTTAGCATAGTCAAATAATTTAAATTTTGGGGTGAAGAGTGGATGTCTGTGGATGTGATATATAGCTTACTAAGACGAACTTACGAAATTAACCCCGTTTTTCACCCGTGGTCAAATAAACTAAAATTGGGGTGAAGAGTGGATGTCCGTAGATGGGGTATATAGCTTACTAAGACGAACTTACGAAATTAACCTCGTCTTTCAGCCATCGTCAAATAATCTAAAATTGGGGTGAAGAGTGGATGTCCGTGGATGGGGTATATAGCTTACTAACACGAACTTACGAAATTAATCCCGTTTTTCGGCCGTGGTCAAATAAACTAAAATTGGGGTGGAGAGTGGTTGTCCGTAGATGGGGTATATAGCTTACTAAGACGAACTTACGAAATTAACCCCGTTTTTCAGCATGGTCAAATAATTTAAATTTTGGGGTGAAGAGTGCATGTCTGTGGATGTGATATATAGCTTACTAAGACGAACTTACGAAATTAACCCCGTTTTTCAGCCGTCGTCAAATAAACTAAAATTTGGGTGAAGAGTGGATGTCCGCAGATGGGGTATATAGCTTACTAAGACGAACTTACGAAATTAACCCCGTTTTTCAGCCATGGTCAAATAAACTAAAATTGGGGTGAAAAGTGGATGTCCGTGGATGGGGTATATACCTTACTAGGACGAACTTACGAAAGTAACCCCGTTTTTCAGCCTTGTTCAAATATACTAAAATTGGGGTGAAGAGGGGATGTCCGTGGATGGGGTATGTAGCTTACTAAAACGAACTCAGCAAATGAACCCCGTTTTTCAGCCGCGTTCAAATAAACTAAAATTGGGGTGAAGAGTGGATGTCCGTGGATGTGATATATAGCTTACTAAGACTAACTCAACAAATGAACCCCGTTTTTCAGCCGTGGTCAAATAAAATAAAATTGGGGTGAAAAGTGGATGTCCGTGGATGGGGTATATAGCTTACTACGACGAAGTTACGAAATTAACCCCATTTTTCAGCATGGTCCAATAATTTAAATTTTGGGGTGAAGAGTGCATGTCTGTGGATGTGATATATAGCTTACTAAGACGAACTTACGAAATTAACCCCGTTTTTCAGCCGTCGTCAAATAAACTAAAATTTGGGTGAAGAGTGGATGTCCGCAGATGGGGTATATAGCTTACTAAGACGAACTCAGCAAATGGACCCCGTTTTTCAGCCGTGGTCAAATAAAATAATTTTGGGGTGAAGAGTGGATGTCCGTGGATGGGGTATATAGCTTACTAAGACGAACTTACGAAATTAACCCCGTTTTTCAGCATGGTCAAATAATTTAAATTTTGGGGTGAAGAGCCTGAGTGCATGTCTGTGGATGTGATATATAGCTTACTAAGACGAACTTACGAAATTAACCCCGTTTTTCAGCCGTCGTCAAATAAACTAAAATTTGGGTGAAGAGTGGATGTCCGCAGATGGGGTATATAGCTTACTAAGACGAACTTACGAAATTAACCCCGTTTTTCAGCCATGGTCAAATAAACTAAAATTGGGGTGAAAAGTGGATGTCCGTGGATGGGGTATATACCTTACTTGGACGAACTTACGAAAGTAACCCCGTTTTTCAGCCTTGTTCAAATATACTAAAATTGGGGTGAAGAGGGGATGTCCGTGGATGGGGTATGTAGCTTACTAAAACGAACTCAGCAAATGAACCCCGTTTTTCAGCCGCGTTCAAATAAACTAAAATTGGGGTGAAGAGTGGATGTCCGTGGATGTGATATATAGCTTACTAAGACTAACTCCACAAATGAACCCCGTTTTTCAGCCGTGGTCAAATAAAATAAAATTGGGGTGAAAAGTGGATGTCCGTGGATGGGGTATATAGCTTACTACGACGAACTTACGAAATTAACCCCATTTTTCAGCATGGTCCAATAATTTAAATTTTGGGGTGAAGAGTGCATGTCTGTGGATGTGATATATAGCTTACTAAGACGAACTTACGAAATTAACCCCGTTTTTCAGCCGTCGTCAAATAAACTAAAATTTGGGTGAAGAGTGGATGTCCGCAGATGGGGTATATAGCTTACTAAGACGAACTCAGCAAATGGACCCCGTTTTTCAGCCGTGGTCAAATAAAATAATTTTGGGGTGAAGAGTGGATGTCCGTGGATGGGGTATATAGCTTACTAAGACGAACTTACGAAATTAACCCCGTTTTTCAGCATGGTCAAATAATTTAAATTTTGGGGTGAAGAGCCTGAGTGCATGTCTGTGGATGTGATATATAGCTTACTAAGACGAACTTACGAAATTAACCCCGTTTTTCAGCCGTCGTCAAATAAACTAAAATTTGGGTGAAGAGTGGATGTCCGCAGATGGGGTATATAGCTTACTAAGACGAACTTACGAAATTAACACCGTTTTTCAGCCATGGTCAAATAAACTAAATTGGGGTGAAAAGTGGATGTCCGTGGATGGGGTATATACCTTACTTGGACGAACTTACGAAAGTAACCCCGTTTTTCAGCCTTGTTCAAATAAACTAAAATTGGGGTGAAGAGGGGATGTCCGTGGATGGGGTATATAGCTTACTAAGACGAACTTACGAAATTAACCCCGTTTTTCAGCATGGTCAAATAATTTAAATTTTGGGGTGAAGAGTGCATGTCTGTGGATGTGATATATAGCTTACTAAGACGAACTTACGAAATTAACCCCGTTTTTCAGCCGTCGTCAAATAAACTAAAATTTGGGTGAAGAGTGGATGTCCGCAGATGGGGTATATAGCTTACTAAGACGAACTTACGAAATTAACCCCGTTTTTCAGCCATGGTCAAATAAACTAAAATTGGGGTGAAAAGTGGATGTCCGTGGATGGGGTATATACCTTACTTGGACGAACTTACGAAAGTAACCCCGTTTTTCAGCCTTGTTCAAATAAACTAAAATTGGGGTGAAGAGGGGATGTCCGTGGATGGGGTATATAGCTTACTAAGACGAACTTACGAAATTAACCCCGTTTTTCAGCATGGTCAAATAATTTAAATTTTGGGGTGAAGAGTGCATGTCTGTGGATGTGATATATAGCTTACTAAGACGAACTTACGAAATTAACCCCGTTTTTCAGCCGTCGTCAAATAAACTAAAATTTGGGTGAAGAGTGGATGTCCGCAGATGGGGTATATAGCTTACTAAGACGAACTTTCGAAATTAACCCCGTTTTTCAGCCATGGTCAAATAAACTAAAATTGGGGTGAAAAGTGGATGTCCGTGGATGGGGTATATACCTTACTAGGACGAACTTACGAAAGTAACCCCGTTTTTCAGCCTTGTTCAAATAAACTAAAATTGGGGTGAAGAGGGGATGTCCGTGGATGGGGTATGTAGCTTACTAAAACGAACTCAGCAAATGAACCCCGTTTTTCAGCCGCGTTCAAATAAACTAAAATTGGGGTGAAGAGTGGATGTCCGTGGATGTGATATATAGCTTACTAAGACTAACTCAACAAATGAACCCCGTTTTTCAGCCGTGGTCAAATAAAATAAAATTGGGGTGAAAAGTGGATGTCCGTGGATGGGGTATATAGCTTACTACGACGAACTTACGAAATTAACCCCATTTTTCAGCATGGTCCAATAATTTAAATTTTGGGGTGAAGAGTGCATGTCTGTGGATGTGATATATAGCTTACTAAGACGAACTTACGAAATTAACCCCGTTTTTCAGCCGTCGTCAAATAAACTAAAATTTGGGTGAAGAGTGGATGTCCGCAGATGGGGTATATAGCTTACTAAGACGAACTCAGCAAATGGACCCCGTTTTTCAGCCGTGGTCAAATAAAATAATTTTGGGGTGAAGAGTGGATGTCCGTGGATGGGGTATATAGCTTACTAAGACGAACTTACGAAATTAACCCCGTTTTTCAGCATGGTCAAATAATTTAAATTTTGGGGTGAAGAGTGCATGTCTGTGGATGTGATATATAGCTTACTAAGACGAACTTACGAAATTAACCCCGTTTTTCAGCCGTCGTCAAATAAACTAAAATTTGGGTGAAGAGTGGATGTCCGCAGATGGGGTATATAGCTTACTAAGACGAACTTACGAAATTAACCCCGTTTTTCAGCCATGGTCAAATAAACTAAAATTGGGGTGAAAAGTGGATGTCCGTGGATGGGGTATATACCTTACTTGGACGAACTTACGAAAGTAACCCCGTTTTTCAGCCTTGTTCAAATAAACTAAAATTGGGGTGAAGAGGGGATGTCCGTGGATGGGGTATATAGCTTACTAAGACGAACTTACGAAATTAACCCCGTTTTTCAGCATGGTCAAATAATTTAAATTTTGGGGTGAAGAGTGCATGTCTGTGGATGTGATATATAGCTTACTAAGACGAACTTACGAAATTAACCCCGTTTTTCAGCCGTCGTCAAATAAACTAAAATTTGGGTGAAGAGTGGATGTCCGCAGATGGGGTATATAGCTTACTAAGACGAACTTACGAAATTAACCCCGTTTTTCAGCCATGGTCAAATAAACTAAAATTGGGGTGAAAAGTGGATGTCCGTGGATGGGGTATATACCTTACTTGGACGAACTTACGAAAGTAACCCCGTTTTTCAGCCTTGTTCAAATAAACTAAAATTGGGGTGAAGAGGGGATGTCCGTGGATGGGGTATATAGCTTACTAAGACGAACTTACGAAATTAACCCCGTTTTTCAGCATGGTCAAATAATTTAAATTTTGGGGTGAAGAGTGCATGTCTGTGGATGTGATATATAGCTTACTAAGACGAACTTACGAAATTAACCCCGTTTTTCAGCCGTCGTCAAATAAACTAAAATTTGGGTGAAGAGTGGATGTCCGCAGATGGGGTATATAGCTTACTAAGACGAACTTTCGAAATTAACCCCGTTTTTCAGCCATGGTCAAATAAACTAAAATTGGGGTGAAAAGTGGATGTCCGTGGATGGGGTATATACCTTACTAGGACGAACTTACGAAAGTAACCCCGTTTTTCAGCCTTGTTCAAATAAACTAAAATTGGGGTGAAGAGGGGATGTCCGTGGATGGGGTATGTAGCTTACTAAAACGAACTCAGCAAATGAACCCCGTTTTTCAGCCGCGTTCAAATAAACTAAAATTGGGGTGAAGAGTGGATGTCCGTGGATGTGATATATAGCTTACTAAGACTAACTCAGCAAATGAACCCCGTTTTTCAGCCGTGGTCAAATAAAATAAAATTGGGGTGAAAAGTGGATGTCCGTGGATGGGGTATAGTATATAGCTTACTAAGACTAACTCAGCAAATGAACCCCGTTTTTCAGCCGTGGTCAAATAAAATAAATTTGGGTGAAGAGTGGATGTCCGTGGATGGGGTACATAGCTTACTAAGACGAAATTACGAAATTAACCCCGTTTTTCAGCCATGGTCAAATAAACTAAAATTGGGGCGAAGAGTGGATGTCCGTGGATGGGGTATATACCTTACTAGGACGAACTTACGAAAGTAACCCCGTTTTTCAGCCGTGTTCAAATAAACTAAAATTGGGGTGAAGAGTGGATGTCCGTGGATGGGGTATATAGATTACTACGACAAAGTTACGAAATTAACTCCGTTTTTTAGCATAGTCAAATAATTTAAATTTTGGGGTGAAGAGTGGATGTCTGTGGATGTGATATATAGCTTACTAAGACGAACTTACGAAATTAACCCCGTTTTTCAGTCGCGTTCAAATAAACTAAAATTGGGGTGAAAAGTGGATGTCCGTGGATGGGGTATATAGCTTACTAAGACTAACTCAGCAAATGGACCCCGTTTTTCAGCCGTGTTCAAATAAACTAAAATTGGGGTGAAGAGTGGATGTCCGTGGATGGGGTATATAGCTTACTACGACAAAGTTACGAAATTAACCCCGTTTTTTAGCATAGTCAAATAATTTAAATTTTGGGGTGAAGAGTGGATGTCTGTGGATGTGATATATAGCTTACTAAGACGAACTTACGAAATTAACCCCGTTTTTCACCCGTGGTCAAATAAACTAAAATTGGGGTGAAGAGTGGATGTCCGTAGATGGGGTATATAGCTTACTAAGACGAACTTACGAAATTAACCTCGTTTTTCAGCCATCGTCAAATAATCTAAAATTGGGGTGAAGAGTGGATGTCCGTGGATGGGGTATATAGCTTACTAAGACGAACTTACGAAATTAATCCCGTTTTTCGGCCGTGGTCAAATAAACTAAAATTGGGGTGGAGAGTGGATGTCCGTAGATGGGGTATATAGCTTACTAAGACGAACTTACGAAATTAACCCCGTTTTTCAGCATGGTCAAATAATTTAAATTTTGGGGTGAAGAGTGCATGTCTGTGGATGTGATATATAGCTTACTAAGACGAACTTACGAAATTAACCCCGTTTTTCAGCCGTCGTCAAATAAACTAAAATTTGGGTGAAGAGTGGATGTCCGCAGATGGGGTATATAGCTTACTAAGACGAACTTACGAAATTAACCCCGTTTTTCAGCCATGGTCAAATAAACTAAAATTGGGGTGAAAAGTGGATGTCCGTGGATGGCGTATATACCTTACTAGGACGAACTTACGAAAGTAACCCCGTTTTTCAGCCTTGTTCAAATATACTAAAATTGGGGTGAAGAGGGGATGTCCGTGGATGGGGTATGTAGCTTACTAAAACGAACTCAGCAAATGAACCCCGTTTTTCAGCCGCGTTCAAATAAACTAAAATTGGGGTGAAGAGTGGATGTCCGTGGATGTGATATATAGCTTACTAAGACTAACTCAACAAATGAACCCCGTTTTTCAGCCGTAGTCAAATAAAATAAAATTGGGGTGAAAAGTGGATGTCCGTGGATGGGGTATATAGCTTACTACGACGAACTTACGAAATTAACCCCATTTTTCAGCATGGTCCAATAATTAAATTTTGGGGTGAAGAGTGCATGTCTGTGGATGTGATATATAGCTTACTAAGACGAACTTACGAAATTAACCCCGTTTTTCAGCCGTCGTCAAATAAACTAAAATTTGGGTGAAGAGTGGATGTCCGCAGATGGGGTATATAGCTTACTAAGACGAACTCAGCAAATGGACCCCGTTTTTCAGCCGTGGTCAAATAAAATAATTTTGGGGTGAAGAGTGGATGTCCGTGGATGGGGTATATAGCTTACTAAGACGAACTTACGAAATTAACCCCGTTTTTCAGCCATGGTCAAATAACTAAAATTGGGGTGAAAAGTGGATGTCCGTGGATGGGGTATATACCTTACTTGGACGAACTTACGAAAGTAACCCCGTTTTTCAGCCTTGTTCAAATAAACTAAAATTGGGGTGAAGAGGGGATGTCCGTGGATGGGGTATATAGCTTACTAAGACGAACTTACGAAATTAACCCCGTTTTTCAGCATGGTCAAATAATTTAAATTTTGGGGTGAAGAGTGCATGTCTGTGGATGTGATATATAGCTTACTAAGACGAACTTACGAAATTAACCCCGTTTTTCAGCCGTCGTCAAATAAACTAAAATTTGGGTGAAGAGTGGATGTCCGCAGATGGGGTATATAGCTTACTAAGACGAACTTTCGAAATTAACCCCGTTTTTCAGCCATGGTCAAATAAACTAAAATTGGGGTGAAAAGTGGATGTCCGTGGATGGGGTATATACCTTACTAGGACGAACTTACGAAAGTAACCCCGTTTTTCAGCCTTGTTCAAATAAACTAAAATTGGGGTGAAGAGGGGATGTCCGTGGATGGGGTATGTAGCTTACTAAAACGAACTCAGCAAATGAACCCCGTTTTTCAGCCGCGTTCAAATAAACTAAAATTGGGGTGAAGAGTGGATGTCCGTGGATGTGATATATAGCTTACTAAGACTAACTCAGCAAATGAACCCCGTTTTTCAGCCGTGGTCAAATAAAATAAAATTGGGGTGAAAAGTGGATGTCCGTGGATGGGGTATAGTATATAGCTTACTAAGACTAACTCAGCAAATGAACCCCGTTTTTCAGCCGTGGTCAAATAAAATAAATTTGGGTGAAGAGTGGATGTCCGTGGATGGGGTACATAGCTTACTAAGACGAACTTACGAAATTAAGCCCGTTTTTCAGCCATGGTCAAATAAACTAAAATTGGGGCGAAGAGTGGATGTCCGTGGATGGGGTATATACCTTACTAGGACGAACTTACGAAAGTAACCCCGTTTTTCAGCCGTGTTCAAATAAACTAAAATTGGGGTGAAGAGTGGATGTCCGTGGATGGGGTATATAGCTTACTACGACAAAGTTACGAAATTAACCCCGTTTTTTAGCATAGTCAAATAATTTAAATTTTGGGGTGAAGAGTGGATGTCTGTGGATGTGATATATAGCTTACTAAGACGAACTTACGAAATTAACCCCGTTTTTCACCCGTGGTCAAATAAACTAAAATTGGGGTGAAGAGTGGATGTCCGTAGATGGGGTATATAGCTTACTAGGACGAACTTACGAAATTAACCTCGTTTTTCAGCCATCGTCAAATAATCTAAAATTGGGGTGAAGAGTGGATGTCCGTGGATGGGGTATATAGCTTACTAAGACGAACTTACGAAATTAATCCCGTTTTTCGGCCGTGGTCAAATAAACTAAAATTGGGGTGGAGAGTGGATGTCCGTAGATGGGGTATATAGCTTACTAAAACGAACTCAGCAAATGAACCCCCGTTTTTCAGCCGCGTTCAAATCAACTAATATTGGGGTGAAGAGTGGATGTCCGTGGATGGGGTATATAGCTTACTAAGACGAACTTACGAAATTAACCCCGTTTTTCAGCCATGGTCAAATAATCTAAAATTGGGGTGAAGAGTGGATGTCCGTGGATGGGGTATATACCTTACTAGGACGAACTTACGAAATGAACCCAGTTTTTCATCCGCGTTCAAATAAACTAAAATTGGGGAGAAGAGTAGATGTCCGTGGATGGGGTATGTAGCTTACTAAGACGAACTTGTCAAATGAACCCCGTTTTTCAGCCGTGTGCGCGACTCCCGATAAGCTTATATTCCACCATCGTGGCATTGCACCATGGGATAGGCTTCCCTGCCATTATTACTACTGCACGAGGTTTCGTGATTTCTTGTTGTCAGGTGATCGTCAGAAAGGTATGATATTGTTTGAAAAATCATCATTGTTATTCATGGAAGTGGCGTTTGGCTGTACAACGGGGTCGATTTTACTAGTTCAGCCGGTTAACATATACACCCTCCACCTTGCCTAAGGATATTGACCCCAATTTTCATTTATTTAATACTAGAGTCGGTAAAACGAGCTGAGCTGAATATTAACCTCGCCCACTAAATCCATGCTTTAACCTGATTCCATGTAATGAAGGTCAATATCGTGTAATTGGGGTCAATATCCTCAGGCAAGGTTTAAGGTCAAGATGTTAACCGGCTAAATTAGTAAAATCGATCCCGTTTTATCGACTCTAGTATAAAATAAATAAAAATTGGGGTCAACAACTTAACGCAAGGTGGGGGGTGCATAGGTTTCATGTCTGAACCAGTGAAATTTTTAACAACCACGTGTTGGTCAGAACGGTTTCATTAGACAGAAAACCTGTGAAGGCTCAAAGTACGTTGGCTATTTATGCTTTGAATCGAAAGAATAAATTCCGTTTGACATTCGTATCTATAATCCGTTTCAATCGTCCTCGAAATTAAGCCTGTCGTCTTTTACCGAGAAATGAAAAGATATGGGCAGGCAGTGCGCGTAGCGTGAAACAGTCGCTTTAACCATAATACTAATTACAGTAACATTTGATATCCGGAGTCAAGAAAGAAAGAAAGACAAGTTTTTACAGCGTCTTTATTATAAGTATTACATTTGCCACTTCACTTTATTTACTACGAAAGGCAAACAACTGTTTGCCAAGAAAGCCATTTTATAACTATATGAGCTGTTGCCGAGGTACCTAAGTACTCAAACGAGAAGACTACTTCACATTATTAACGTAACCTGTTTCTAAGATACGGGATAATAAACCCTATGCTTCGTTAAACTCCTAAAGGATCATTTTTCCAGTTCTTGTGAAGCTTTCGAACCCTTGCGCCAGTAAAGGGCACTTTTCATATTTACAGTAAGGATCAACACACAACATAAAAATACTTCTGATTTTAATTACAAAGCCTAGCAATGCAAAACCAAAGCAATAGCAAAATTACATTATTTATATAATCAGTAGCTCATAACAGTACTGTAAGCTTCTGATATAATGCATAGCTTCAAGCAAGTAGACCGAATACCTACATATGCTTCTTAAATCCATTATCCGTATCCAAAAACATACGTCCTTGCAAGTATATCGCTAATACACTAACGACTCTATACGAGAGGCTACAATCCTGTAAAAAACCTGTTGCGACACACGCAAAAGGTTTGCATTATCTCTGTATTCGTTTCAAATACTCAACAACCCCCTCAAACACTTTGTCTCTTTACTTAATAATGTCTTGAATGTCTGTCGGTTCACGTGTTTTTTTTTTTCTCGCGATCTCCGAGAGGAAAAGCAGTAATTATCACGGTCGTAGCTATGTCACTTAGGACTGTTCCAACAGCATTGTGTGCGGTTGTAGCTTTTAAGAAACCCAAGCTCTTACATTTAAAAGTCGCCGATCAAAAAGTTTCCAAACTGCTCTGCAAAATTCATCAAGGTCCTTTACTTCAGCTGTGTCTAACCCCGGGCCGCTAGGGTCACGAGAATGGGTGTCGACACACATTATGAAACCCTTGGTGATGTAAAACAAAGAGGTTTTCTCGTTCAAAATAGTTCATCCGACAAAAGAGGAACGAGAAGTGAACGATACATGTAGCTTCTCGCACAGTAACTGACCACCAATAGTGTACTGCTCATTTTGATCTTTCAGTCGTACTGGCAAATTGTATCCCACGCCAATATCAAACTAGATTTCTAACACACTGGCAGCTTTCTGAATGGATAGATACCTTGAGGCTAAACTATCCAGACATAAGTCGTACACCGGTTGCCGCAAACAACATCAATAACGGTACTTGACAAAGGTAAGAAGCAATGTGGGGCGAGATCTTCCTCGCACTTAAAGCGTAACCGGTCAATATGCTAATCAAACTGCATGCGTTACTGCCGTTTCGGCCATTGTAGCGCCTTTCACCAACCGGAAAATTATATTCCTCTGCAGGCGCTGTAAACATCGGGGCTGCACCTATATTGGCAAGGGCATCCAGGACAATGTCTCCAGAATCGCTCCCGCTAACCATTTCACTGCTCTCGTCACCTGTCACCTCAGCATCTTCATCGCCATTAATTTATGCTTTGAAAAGATAATAGCAAAATTAGGAAAATGGCCACGTTTGAGGCCACTGCTCATAAGGTTTGTGTTTTTATGAAAGTGTGGATATTTGAAAACTTTTTAGGAATTGTATAAAGAAGATTATTAGAATGCAGGGTCATGCCTTCCAGAAACACTTTCCTCGTTTTTTTTTTCAAATATTCAAAGAGCCATTAAACTCACTGGTCATTTCGACAATTTACTAGTCTATACTTGGTCACATCATCTCTTTACTGTAAAGTTCGACTTGATATAAACCTGCTATTATTTTTCAGAAAATAGTGTGTTTACCATCTCCATTACAAATTTTACCTTTCCAGGGGAAATTTCCGTTTTTCAACTTCTTTTATTTCGACGCAATCATTGGCGGCGGCGAGTCTGTTATACTTTCCAACCGTTTCTCCAAGCTTGATGATGATTGATGATATTTTTGTACGCAACTTTTGGCATTGTTTGGATCCATCTAAAGGGAGAAGACAACATAGTCACACCTAATCTTACGGACACCTGTATAACATGAACAGCTCTTTACATTGGACAGTTTCACTGGTCCAAAAGATCTAAAATCGATGATAACTCTTACTTCATCTATAATAAGCCATACTGTCCATTTGGTGTCAGTATTAAATAGGTTGGACTGCAATTACATTTGGTCTGGAGGAAACTGAGCCACTGACCAACAGATAAACAGGGCATAAGCTAGGTTACAGCATCATTGAAACAACACATTAACAACAACAGTATGATTCT
This sequence comes from Dendrophyllia cribrosa, assembly GCA_024195265.1. Lineage (NCBI taxonomy): Eukaryota > Metazoa > Cnidaria > Anthozoa > Scleractinia > Dendrophylliidae > Dendrophyllia > Dendrophyllia cribrosa. Next base: position 11,249,014 of record JAJLRJ010000007.1, on the reverse strand, counting down.
TTATTTTTATGTACATTAATTTTGGTAATTAGTATAATTCAATTCATGACATCATCATTTCTTAATGGCAGCTCAGTTGTCAGCTCACTTTCATTAGAAATACATGTACCAAAATGGAGGCTCATATATGCTTAATATTTGTGTGTTTGCAGAAATCAGAAACACATACATGTACAGTGTATAAATATAATTAACTAAATCAGGTTTGTCACTCACCACCACATTTCTGTTTTTCACCTTTCTTTTCTGTTTTAATAGGCTGTTGAGAAAATAAATGCATTCTTAACTCAATATTTAAGCAAGACATCACTAAACAGAAATTTGAGATAAGTCTCCTCCAAAATCTTCTACACTGTATATCTTGTACATGATATGTATGACAACAACTGTGTTAACGGATTTTATTCCCTTGTTCTTGGATTATTCAGTGCTGAAGAGAAACCAGCCCTCATTATTTGATTAATACAATTATTCTTTGAACCTTCAAGTTAAGAATTGTAAATCAAACTGAAAATATTCAAAAACACATGGCAATGTTAAAATAAAGACAATAATATTGATGGAAATACATGCAGGTGTTCATCATAAAAGCAGAAAACTGAGGAATGATCAGTGTTCACAGGTATTTCAAACCAGTGCGTGTCGGAGTAGTCTCCTACGCAGCCATTATTAGGGCTCATCGCGCAATGCTCCTTCCCCACCAATGGCTGCTTCAATCAGAACCACATGCCTTTCCCTTTGTTTTGAGCGCGTGGCATTTGCACGTGATAATTAGTGATTGCACCAATCAGCGATTGACCTTTGTCTTCAATAAAACCAATCGTGCATCAGACTATGATAAGTTTCCTGCATAAACTCACCCGCCCCACTAAAGTAATTAGGTTTTTCCCTCTATTTTCCGAGAAGCGCCAGATGTCTCAGTGATTTCCTACATGTATAGATGGAACTGCAAAGAAATTGACAGAATGTAGTTCTAAGTTTTTCATTTGTTTGTCGGTTTCAATAAAGAAAGACAAGATTCCTGTTTTCGGGAAAAGTTTGTTTGATATTGCTGAAATCATTTCATCTTCACTAACTGTGGACGTAAGAATGGTGAACTGTTCGTTTGTAGGGATAAATGCTACAAACGTTTGTAAAAATTCCAGCGGGCCTAAGATAAATTGAAATCTCAGCCTGGCTGCTGATATTAACTGCGCTCAAGGCCAATACTTGTCAAGTAATGTACCTGATCCTCCATTAGACTAACCAGTGAATAAACAACATCAATGATATGCCCTGGAAGATTGCTGACATGATCGAAGACTGTCAGAAGAGCTTGATTAATCAGCGATTTACCAAATCCCGTAGGCAAGTTTACAAAAATATTACCCTTCTGCAAAACATTTTTTTTGAATTGGTACATAGCTTTTGATATTCATTTAAGTCAGGAATTTTGAACTTTGAAGCATTCAAATCAAAAGCTTCGTCAAGCGACGATATCCTGTTTGCACTGCTGGTACAAAAGCAATCAACAATAAAACACGAGCTGTGATTGGACAAGTGGTTTTGGCGCGATTGGCTCCTGGCTATGGGAGCGAAGCTGTGATTGGCTAAATCGTGCAAAGGCATGTGGTTGAGCGTTGCGTGACAAGCCCTAATAACAGTGGCGTAGGAGACTAGAGTCGGAGACGCAACACATGAAAACTAAAACAGTGGAAATAAATCCCAGAGACTTCACAAAAGGAAACTTTTACGGAACTTTTGTCAGGGTTCATTCACCTTTTATTGAAATAAAGAAGTTTTCTGCATTTTGGAGTATGTTTGTCCGAGTACAGCAAATAAACAATGTAATCAAATTAATTAAATTTAACGGCCATTTCAAATGGTTACCATAGTTAACAGCTGAATGGCTAAAAAGTTAATCAGAATGGCTCAAGGTAAACAACTGAAGAAAAATTTAGAATGGCTGAAGAAAAAATTAATATATCTATATTAGTAATACATTTAAAGGGGTTGTGTAGAAATTTTCCCGTGGTCTTCACTTTGCCATTTATAAATACCTAAATAAGACCCAGCAAATTACATAATTGCCCCTGTAGGGTTTTGGCCCAAAGAGGCATCTTTGAAGTCCACACATGTAAACTTTTAGGATGGATATATAGTGTGTATTCTATTAAAGAATACAGTTGGCAAAAGTGAGTGTGTGCACACAAAGGTATTGTTTAATAACATTTCACTCAGTAATGCCAAACTTAGGTGACAGGTTAAAAAAATGAAAATTTTGTCCAGTTACCTGAAGGTAGGTGATAGGTAACAATGACATAGAACTGAATGATGCTTCATTGCTATAAGAATGTAGTAGCACAAAAAACCTTGAAAAGTTTGTTGACCTATAAAGGAGATTGAGGGATGCAGAATTGAAAGACCCAATCCAAAATGTTACTATGATTTGTTGATACAAATCACTTAAATTGAATAAAAGCCAGTCAAAACAGTTGAAGTTGATAACCAAGTTCAATTAAATTAAGGAAATTCAAAGGAAAGATTACCATATAACCCTATACACTAGTTATCCAATCTATACACATTAATATTGAAATGTATGCAAATTAAAGCCAAAATAATAGAATACATAAAAAAAGGAAAGCACTTGAATTATGTCTGGGATGGTAATCTTGCATATTTGCTGATATTTGTTTGAGTTTTGTTGGAAGATTTTTATGGGCAAGAAAAAACAAAGACACAATACACATGAGTCAATAATCACATGCTTCTCTTAACAAAACTGAGACAGTACAAGTCCTTGCCTGTTTGTGTAAAAATCCTTACATTCAGAACAAAGAATGGTATGCATTGTCCTTTTTAACAGATAACAAGAGGCTCCAAGCAGCCTATACTCATGTGCATGCGTGAGAAAGTTTTAGGATATATTTTAAACATGATAAGAAGATGTCTGACATGGCGAAGAGTACTCCTTTCATTTAGTCATCGTTCTTGCAAACCACGTTGTTTACTATTGATTGTTTTGGAAATACCAGAAGTGAGAGTAGCCAGAAGTACAGTAACTAAACAGGAATTGACATTTTAAAATATGCGTGCATAAGTTTGCATGCAAAATCGTGACAAAAAATAAAAATAATAACAAGAAAAACGGAGCCAAAACCTTACCTCATGCCGCTTCGCACATGAGTTATTATAGTTCTACACAGCAATGGAAATAAAATCTGAGACCAATTACAGTATCTCCTCATGCATATTAATGTTGAAATTTGACAGAGAATACACAAATGGTTCTATCACTGTTATGTGAAATTTGTCAAGGAAGGACTATTCAACTAAGCTGGAAATAAGGGAAAAAAGGTTGATCAATACTTCACCCTTTATTTCTTGATGTTTTATTGACATTTAATTAGTTGGAGAAGAGGAATACCGGCCATACACAACATGATCAGAGTTTATGAGACATGATGTTTGTGTGTGTGTCTGTCTATCTAGCTATGGGAAAGAAAGAAAATACCCTGTGCAACGGCTCACAAAAACATTAGTAGACCGATGAATTTATGAACTTGATTAAAATCCAATATTTTATCATAGTTAGTAGAGGTGACTAATAACAATGATTTTATAAGGCTTACATTTGAGCATAGTTAGTCCCCACTTCTAACTATGATTCGAGCAATGGTAGTCCAAGGGCATCACACAGCAATACAATGTCATGTAACTTGTTCATTGTGCATGTGCATTCGCTCAATAGAAAGATCCTGGGCTCGCTTTTGTTTATCTTTTAACTAAAAATGATTGGTTTTCAAAACCAAAGTTTTTAATGAACTTTGCTGAGCTGTACTTTTTCATTACCACAAAATAGATGGACACATCTTTGGTCAAAAAGATAATTTCAGCAACAGTCCTTAGGGGCCGATTACATGGCGAATTTCAGCCCGGTCAACTGGGCTGAAATTTTGCTGTGATTACATGACAAATTTCAGCCCGGGCTGAGATTTCAGCCTGGGCGCCAAGTTTGAAATTGTGCAGGAAGATTGATAACGAGAACCAAAATGGTGTCACTGCGCATGCCGAAATTCACTTTTCAGCCCGGGCTGAAATTCTGATGCGATTACATGGCGATTTTCACCCCGTTTGGCCGGGCTGAAAATTCCAGCTCGGTTTCTGAAACCGGGCTGGAATTTTCAGCTAACTTCATTTCAAGAGGATTTATTTCGGAAGCCGGGCTGAAATCTCAGCCCGGTCAGCCTGGGCTGAAATTCGCCATGTAATCGGCCCCTTAAATTCCTTTCAATTTGCCTTCTCTGATGGTCATTGATCATTTGTCTTTGAGTGAACAATAGAAACCTTCATTCATGTATGTTTGTTCACATGCCTTGCTTGTTTCATTCAGAAATTTTGTAGCTGCAATCAAGAAACGTTTACCCACCCATGCATGCCAAGCTAGAAATTACAGGCCACCGTAAGAAACCTTTGAGAAGTTGACAGTTGCTGTGCTCGATCGACAGGCTAGGATTTTAGACAATTCCGTGTTCCACGTGTTGGAAGCAAAATGAGGGAATCTAAACCTTCTTTAGTAAGTTTATTTTATAACGGATTCTTTGCATTTGCCGCATCGATCCAGATCGATGTCCTTTGCCAAATAGTGAACTGAAAATTTCAGTTTACAGTACATGAGCCGCCAAACCAGACCACATCGAAAAGAAAGGGTTTTGAAACGAAGAATCATGACTCGACCATGGTCCTGATACATGGAATATTATAATATTGATAAAAAGTATAGCATAAACTGCAATTACATGCTTACCTTATCGCTCAGCAATCATATCGCATAATTTAATACATCGCTCCGATCCCAAGCGAGCGCATCAAGCGAAGACCACGATCGTGCTAGTCATATTTTCGCACTTCACCATCCCTTCCCTGGTAACAATGGTCAAGGAAGACACGATGACCACGCATTTTCATTAGAGACCTTAAGCAACGACGACAAATTGGACGACGACGACGAGAAGAATTGCTGAAGGACTGGGCCGAGGACGTCGTTCACGGCGGGAAAACTAAAATGTTAAGCGCGCGCTTGGACGTGGACGAGGACATGTAACGAAACAGTGCTAATTTTTTCGTGAAAATCAAGAAACAATCCAATAATTTTATCCTGTCTTCTTTTCACGAGGTCCAAGACCTACTTCTTTTGAGTTATGACGACAATATTCTAGATGAAGATGAGTTTTTGCTTCTACATGAGCAAATATTTACATCAAAATATAAGTTAATTTTTCGGAAAATTACACTCTAAAATGACCTTAACGGCATGAAAATTTACGGCTTAAAACAAATGTAAAAAATTACATGTAGGTCGGAATTAAGGAAAAACGAAACAGGTAATCGCTTTGTAAGTTCTCGATTTCACCTTCTTAACTTAAATGTTTTGCTGACAAGATGCAAATCCCACAAAGCCCGAATTTTGACTGCAGGTTTGCAAAGTTTTATATTTCAAAAATCGCACTAAGATGCAATATTGTGCAAAGATTAGAGGCTAGAGAATATCTAACTTTTCATTCCAATAGCCAAACATAAATTTTCTTCATAAACACGATGAAAATACATAAATTTATACTCACGCTCTCTCGACGTTCGGCCAGGACGGCAAAGATGGCGTTTTCACGTTCTGAACTTCACGTGGACGACGAGTGAAGCATGCGCCGTAGCGCGCTAAGCGGTATTTTCACTTCCGGTCGTCGTCCTCAGGGCTCGTCGTCGACCTTGCTTAAGGTGGCTCGATATAGTTTTTTTTGGCGCGCGCAGATTGGGTTCTAATTTACCCGCGGGACTTTTAAAAATTTGAGTCATGCAAAAAGATAAACAAACATGGCCGCAACACTCCTTTCGCAATTTTATTTTTGCGCCCGCCTGGTTGACTGTGTTTTTTCGCGTGTATGCAAGCTAGGTTTACATTCTTCTTTCTTTGGTGGTAATGTGATTTACCGAGAAAAAGAAAACAGGGCGGTTAAAGTTCCCTGACAAGAATGCAGTGAAGAATGGTTTCGCGATCGACAACTCAGCCCCGCATCGACGCAATTTTCCTCTGAATACGAGAAAGTTTATTTTGGGCTGTTTTTAGGGGCAGTGTATTTTCTTAATCTAAACTCTATTAAAAGAGTAATGCAGAATGTGTTGGGAAAGACAGTTCATCTTCTAATAAGAACAAACAGCAATAGAGCGTGTGCGCGTGGAAGTTCCCACCCACTGCATGACATTTGTGGTCGATTCTCGTCATCAATTAGATAAGAAAATGCACAAAAAAGGGTTATCCAGCTACGAACCACCAGAGGAAATAAAAAGCAAAAAGGAAGCAGACGTTGTATGGCTTTTAATGAAGCAGCAAATCAGAAATACTCAAAGGAGAAAATTAGGAAATCTTCGATCTGGCGTTCAAGAAAAGACAACAACACGGCTACAGTGATTATCAATTTGTAGTTTTTGACACGGAGACAACTTCTTTAGATAAAATAGCAGCTATAACTAAACAGGTAAACACTTACAATTACTATGTGCATTTTCCCAAAATGCAATATCAGCTACTACGCTTCTCAGTCGATTTATCAAACTGTCAGTGGAATCGATAAATGGCCAGAAAACTTTGCTCAAAGAAAACGTTCCAGTGCATACTGTTCATCTGAGCGATTTCACCACTTTTCTCTCCAGTAATGCTATCGCAAATTGCCACAGTGTTTTGATCGGCCACAATTCTTTTGTTTTGACACTCCCACATTGCTACGCTGTCTTAGGCTCTCTCCTCCGCAGAGGCTCCTATCAGTTAGGCATGAGTTCAAAGAAACACTTTCATCCATGAAAAATTCTATTCGCCGACAGTCTTCACCTTGTCAAAACACCCGAATCGCTCAATCCGGGAGGAAAGCCCTGTAGAAGCAATCTTCCATCGGTTTTAAAATCTGTTTTTAAAGAAGAGCTTTTTAGCACATGATGCTTTGGAAGATGTCTTTGCTCTCCATCGCGTATTTATTATTATTTCAATCCCTGTCGTTGTAAACAACGGCAATGTAAATCCCGCCTCCTTCGCTTTCGAAGACATGGTATTTTTAGACGAACGCTTCCAGCGTGTGCAATTTCAGGGATTACATCTTTTCTCAGAGTAATAATGGGCTGGTAAAGCAAAGCCTCCTACAAAAAATTGCAGAAAGTGGCCTGTCCTACCAGGACTTACAGCGTCTCTAGAGAGGCTCGCAATTTTGAGCAGAGCGCCGACAGCAGCGATTCCATTCACACCACGAGGAACAAAGCATCCAGCGATTTTAGCCAGAATTGTTAATCATTTCGAAGGCAAGTGATGTACCAGCCATTACTACACACGATTCATCCAAAAGATAACAGTTTCTATCTCACAAAAAGCTGCACAGTGCGAAAGAGATTTGTCCATAAATGAATAAACAAGAATAACATCCGCAAATCGACCACAAAATCCGCGTGGAGGAGTGGCGTGACAACTGCCACGCATGCGTAATTGCCGATCTTGTCGTGTCAAAATTTTCAGAAATTTGAAACTTTCGAAGTCCACACTTCCGCTTCCGCTCGGTAAATTTTTTTCATTTTTTGCATGTTGACTTCGTTCTATCCAAAGTGCGTTTTACGCGATTTTCAAAAAATTCTGTCAACAGAGAAAAAAATTACAAACGAATTCTAAAAAACGCGTTTTTTCTTTAAAATTTCTGACAGATTTTTTTTAAAGTTGGTACTCGGGTAGAACACAGGGGTCGAAGGCCGTATGCAAAATTTAAACAGAATTCACCGTGGAATTTTAAAGATAATTGAAGATATGTCTGTTTTGAGGCCCTACTTAAAAGCCCAATGGCGTTGCCATGGCAACGCCAACCTCGATACATGTATGGCAAATTAATACTGTAATATTATCTTGATTTCGGGGTAAAATGTGATGACGATCCGCAAAGTATAACTCTAATTGTTTTGCCTCCAAATATACTATACAGGGAAACCAAAATACTATATCGAGCCACCTTAAGGTCCCTATTGGTGACTTATAAGAACGAATACTATTGGTCGACAGGTGAGACGACATAACTGCCACGGAGGACAAAACTGCAACGCTACAGTGGGGTAACCAATTAATAGCGACTGGGTACGAGTCTGACAAACCATAGTTAATAGAATAAACTGGTTATGAAACTCAGTCAGTCCTTTGTTATATGTTTTTGTTCTCCATTTCTTTTGTTCGTTTGCCTTGACCCTGCACAAAACACAAAAGGTATTGAAATGCATATGAGCAACTGACCAGTAGAAACATTTGGGCTAACACGTTAAACAAAACAATGTGCAGGGTCACGGTTCGTTCAACATAAAACAAAGCAGCTTTGTACATTCTTTTTGAAATTTATTGAGCTTCATTACCAGTTTGTTCTATTAACTATGGACAAACAGTCTATTGTATATTGGATCACGGAGCATAATCATCTGCATGGTAATGCACTCTTGGTTTTTGAAGTAATAGATCGGACTTTCTTAAGTTTTTATGCGTTTACAGCATCCCACAGAATAGTCGTACGCAGTCAACCTCGTTCCAAGGGTCCTCCTCTTCCCGCCCCCGACTCCGCCCCCTGGGACAGGAAAAAGAGATACCCTGGGGACGAGGTTGGTATGCAGGGAGTCTCCTTCGGTTTTCCAAAACAGCTCTGTCACTATAAATTTTACTATTCTACGCACTTCTGAATAGCTAAAAGAAGCAGAGGTGTATATCTCGAGCTGAGAAATACAGGTTCTTAGTGAGCGAACGGCAAGCAAGAACAACATTATCAAACACGATGTCAGAGTTTCCGGTAAGCGAAATAGGCTACGCAGTCACGGTGGGCACAGATTCACTCAAAATCGCTCGACATTCGCGTGATAACAAAATGGCGGAAATTCCAACTTCGAAATGCTATATCTTTGGATCGCATCAACATATTTACGAACTTTTTTCACTTTTGAAATTATTTATGGCGTGTACTTTCAGAAGCTGTCATCAGATATCCCATAATACGAATTTAAAAATTTGTGGCGCCATCTTTGTGACGTCATTTTCCCGCCAAAATACTTACATGTAAAAACCAAAAAACATAGGATTTTTGTGAATGATAACTTCTATATTGTTGTAAAATTTCAGCTTCCCCAGCAGAAAATGGGCAGGGAATTCAAATTTTGAAACATATCTTTTGATTGGATCAACATATTTACGAGATTTTTTCAGTTTTGAGATGCTTGTGGCGGGTACATTCAGAAATTGTCATTAGATATCCAATAATACTAAGTTATTTTTTTGTCGCCAACTTTATGATGTAATTTTTCCGCCAAAAATTGCAATAGAGCGTTTTCACTCACGTGACCTTCAGTCCCGTGGGACTCAAATGACAAAGGCCATGGCAGCCATGTTGGTGTTCCTAACAAAAGAAGTTAATTAAAATTCTTTTGTACGGGAACACCAATATGGCAGCTATGACGTCAAGTGAAAACGCTCTATAATGGAAAAACAAAAAAGATTCAATTTGTGAAAATGATGAGTTCTGTGCTATTGTGAAATTTCACGTTAACAACATCAAAATGGAAAAAGTTATATCGCTAACTGTATCAATAACAAAATTCTCGATTGTGATTGGTCATCTACGCGCCTATTTCTTATGTAATTGGCGCGCGGTCATGTGGGTGTCTAATTACAGCTATCCAATTACAACTTTTTGTAATTAGATAGCAGTAATTGGACACCTACTTTGCGCGTGCGTCAATCAGGTCACTTAACTGGGTTCTTTTTTTTACGCAGCTGTTTCCTCCTGCTTTCAAACTGATAGAAAATATCCTTGACGTTTTGAGTACAAAAAACTCCACATACTGGATAGACTTTTTAATCTCGAATTTTGTTATTGATACAATTAATTAATAATTGAATTTCGTGTCGTAGAATTCAGGGGTTATCATGCTCGTAATTTCAAATCGTCCTCACGCTATTGCGCTCAGCCTATTTCAAATTACTCGCCCGATTACTCCCAGAATTGTACTCCACTCAGTCCATTTACTGTTACTAAATGTCAAGCGATTTTGAGTGAATCTGTTCCCACTGTGCAGCTTGTGCATGCACCTTAAAGTCTATGCCAAGGACAACAGTGTGGTATCTGAGCCAGCATATTAATACGTTGCTCTAGTCGAACTGCTTAGAATAAGCAAATCAGCGAACAAAAAGATGCCGTGAAAGTAGATGAATGTTAAGCCTGGTTGACACCGCAGTGACATGACATAACGGCGAGGTCTGGCAAAGGAAACTGCACAACTTATACATGCCAACTCTCCCGGAATATCCGGGAGTCTCCCGGATACGGAACGAATCTCCCGGACTCTCCCGTACGGGTAACCAAATCTCCCGGATAAAAGCGACTTTGGATCTTTTCTCTAAAATAGGCTAAGATTTTAACCCAAATTTTCCCAAAATCCCAAAAAAATGCGGTCTTTCATCATATCTATTAACTTCACAAACGCTTTCCGGGTCTCAGGAATGCAGAAAATGGTACCTTTAGAGGGTAAAGCCAAACAAAAATTTCGGGACCCCCCTTGATTCGCGCGACAAAGGCGCCTCAATTCACGCCTCGGGGCTCGGGGGGGGGGGGGGGGGGGGGGGGGGGGTGATGGTGGAATTTCACCCCTAGAAAAAAACTCCCTATTTTTAATCTCCAGAGGTTGGCATCTCTGCTTATATCGATATTTTCTGTTGCCAATGTAAACAACATATAAACATAAGGGAACATAAGTATAGGTACGGTTTCAAGTTCAATTTGGGATTAATTTGCACTAGTGAGTTTTTCAAAAAGCTCAAATTGCACTCGCCAAAGTTTTTGAAAAACTCACAAGTGCAAGTTAATCCCAAATTGAATGAGAAAACCGTTTTTTAACTTATTAAGTAATGGTCCTAGTAAGAAGTAGGCAACCTAACGGGAGGGAATGCAGAAAGGTGTTAATTGTGATATTGTTGAAACCGTCCACCTCATTGGCTGAAACATGAAAATCTACCATAACTTAACCAGGTAGTGCATTTTATTTCTCTCTAGTTTACTAATTGATTCCCTTTTAGTGAAAACTATTCTGAGTTTTAATGCAACCAAAATTCTATGTGGGAAACATGTAAAATTAGAAACCTTTCCTGGCCATTGTTTTGGAGTTTCACGATTGGATGAAATCTTGTAGCACAAAAGAAACATCACTTTAAAATAAAGTTCCAGTACATTTTATTTAAAAAACATGTTGTCCATAGGTTGATGCATTCTCAGTAAAAAAACCTAGACGATCTTATGTGGGGAAAGCGAAATGTCGCGTAACAATAGAGCATTGCCTACTTCTTACACGTATTGTTACTTAATAATTATACATGAAAAAATTTGCATCAATTTTTTGTTGCGGGGGGGGGGGGGGGGGGGGGGGGGGGAGGGGCAAAAATATTTTTTTGCAAAACATTTTTGCATCAATTTTTTTTATTTGTAATTTGCACTGGTGTTATACTTGAACTGCACTGTTCTTAGCCAATAAGAATTTTTTTCTTATGTATATTATTATAACATAAATATTTCCAAAGGGTCTAGACAAAATAGCAAGCAAGTAATAATTTTCAAAGCAACGACAACCGTTTTGATTTTAAAAAACATGTTTCGACAATCCTCTGTCATCTTCAGTTTGAAATTTTAAGTTACAAAGTTGAATTTATACTAAGTAAACGAAAATGCTAATGAGAGAAAACACCTTTAACAAATAAATGAAAGAATGTGTGACAATGCGTGATTATAAAGAAAGTTTTAAATTAACATGATACAACTGTTGGTTCAAAGAAGGTTGTTCCCATTTGATATGCAGAGCTTCCTTTATCTTAAGCTGAAAATTGTTGGAAGTGTGATCTAAGATATTGAAACAATTGGGTGAACATAAACTGTGGCATTCTTTAGAGTCTTTCAGGTGTTTGAATATGTGAGAAGCCCTATCAGTGGATAAGTGCTCACGTACGCATGTGGAAAAATGTCGGGTGGTTTTGCCGACATAGTAGGCATTACAGCCCGCACACAAAAATGTGTAAACAACACACAAACGGAGCCCACTCGGGATAGGGTCTTTCACGCCAAACATGTTACCGATCTTGAAAGACGAAAAGACTAATTTTATATCTATATTAATACAGTAACGTTTGATAAGTTTCCGAATCCTTTTCTGCGTAACACTGGAAAAATGGCCTGTATAAGGTAATTTGAAATAAAACGGGGGGTACAGCTTTAGAGATCTACCATCACACCTCGCGCTCCTCTCATTAATTGAGAGACGACTGGGGACGAGTCAGGGTCCGTATAGCAAAATATGGACTACTCAGGGAGCCAATCAGAATGTCATTTTTGTTGTGGACCAGCTCCCCCATATGTAAGTATGCTATGTCAAACAATTAAAATTTATTTTTGTTACTATTTAAACTGACATGACTCCTTTATATGACCAGCAACATAGGACTTCATCTCTGGTAACCATTCGCTCTTTCCAGCACCATGACAAATCAGAATGTCAAAAAATATTTAAAGATGGAAGTGAGGAGTGTGTTAAAGCTATTGTCTCTTGTGTCCTGTTGAAAGTGTCATGGTATGTTGCCATAGCAACTGTTTTTGCCTCAGCTGCAGCAATTTTATGGTCAAGATGGCTATTGGCAGTATATGCTGGTCTTGTTTTTATTCTCCTGGCATTCCTCTCCATTACGGAGTATGTTACTTTCAAAAACTGGCAGAGTTCCATAGAACACTGAGTTTAGTTTGTATAGTGATGAAGATCACATGTGGGTTGCTGAGTGGAAAGGTCAAGTCGTGGGAATGGTAAGGCTCACTCTCAAGGAACCAGGAATCGCTGAACTGCTGAGGATGTACGTTGTGCCACGCTGTAGAAATATGGGAATCGGTACAAAACTTCTCAATGAACTGACTGCCCATGCAAAGAGACAACAGATAGAGAAGATAGTCTTATATACGTCAAACACATCGACAGCCGCTATACGATTGTACAAGAAGCATGGTTTTAAACTGGTCGCAGTTGAGAGTACAATCTTTAAAGGTATAACATCAGTGTTGATCTTTCACAAGCAGCTCTGACATTGATGGTTTTAAAATTAACTGGAATCGTTATGCTGTAATTCCTTGAGAAAAGACGCTTTACTCAGGGGCAGATAATCAGGGCAAGAGGAAGATAAAATGGGCAAAAGTTAGTAGCCTGTTCCAGGCTCCGAGATAGTGGGGAACGCGCGAAGTAAAAAAGAAGGAAAAATAAACAATGGGAAACTGGGGAGATGGCCACCCGCTCTCTCCCCAGTTCCCCCATTATTTTTTCCCATTTTTTACTTCGCGCGTTCCCCACTATCTCGGAGCCTGGAACAGGCTAAAAAGTTAGCCAATTTCGGTCGCTTATCTTCCCCTTACCCCAATGATAGGTCTTCGAGCCGAGGATGTCTCCACACAAGTCTTGCATTTTAACCCTTTCATTCCCAGAGTCAATTATGGAGACATGTAGTGCAGTTCTAACTTTTGAGTGTGCTGACGAAATCCTATGGTGTGACCATTTTAAGCAGGGTGACCCTTTCAGCACTAGGTGGATATCGATAAGGACCCTGCATAATTTATGACCACCACAAGCGTATCATAGATATTATACCTGCCAACTTTTTCCGAGTGATAGGTGCCCGAACCAAATCCGAAGACAACCCTATCTATTCCGACTGATGTCCGAAGATGTCCCGAAGAATTCGGAAGTTTCCATGGACCTCAGACCTCAATTTAATAACATCCAGCTGTAATCATTATGTTCAGAACGATAAAAACCTACAAAAAAGTGCCAAATTTTCATGAACGTAACAAATGTTTTTAATTGGATCATGCGATCAGTTAAGGCTGATAGCTCAAATCTGTAAGTCAGGCCTGAGAAATTGCTCCCTAGGTGTGAGTTGGCATAGATCGGAGTTTTGGACTCGCAGGCATGAGACTCACACCTAAGGCGTGAGACTTGGCAGGTATACACAAGGTTGGTTTTAATAGGGGCCCTGCATAATTTATGATCACTAAAAGATAAAAAGCGTATCATAAATAATGTACAATAAAAAATAAAATTAAATAAAAATAGTTAAATATCACGTATGATTCAAAACAATCTCGTAAATGCTAAAATATTGTTGAAAAACTAGGAAATAAATTACATGCAAGTGTTATTAGGGTAAGGATTGTGTCTACTCTGGTATAGGGTTGCAAAATCAGCCAAAACACGGTCTGGTATAGGGTAAGCTGGGTTACAGATTACCCCCCCCCCCCCCCCCCCCCCAAGCTATAACACACCCAAGGGAGTCACATAGGCCTGTCTAACATAGTATCATACCATATTAAACTGTGCAAACTTCCCTCTGCACCATTTTGATCTAGAGATACCATGTGAGTACGTGACCAGATTTGATGGGAATTTTAGGTGATCCTGATTCGGGTTTTGTGATTCTGATCTGATTCTGGTTTTGACAGTCCGCGATCCGATTCAATCCTGGTTTTGGAAGTCCGGTCCAATCCGATCCTCCTTTTGTTAACGCTCTTTATTCGTGGATAATCTCAAAGTTTTTGGAAAACACGGAGTGTATAGGAACACACTGGATTACCTACTCTGATGCCTTTGGGTATATTTCTTAAGACCATGATATTCTTATTTAGATCACTCCTCCTTCCTCGTCCTTCACTTCCTGTCAGCTTCCTGTCAAAGTTCGACCTCGTTCCCAGGGCCTTCTCTGCTTTCAAGAAGGAAAAGGCACTGGGGACGAGGTAGGTGAGTGGTCACTAAGCTATCCAACATGGCGAACCCAACTGAAGATCAGTTGAAGAAATCAGCTACAGTAACTGTGCGCCTAATAAGATCCTTTGAATACAGAAATATCAAACATGTTGTGTTTAAGGATGTGTGCCTGGATCAAACTGTCGATCAGTTCATGAAAATTGTTGTTGCAGGTGCGTACTTGTGTTCTCACGGAAGAATGATCAAACAAGCTAAGCTTGTTGCGTGAAAAGGGGTGAAAAGAATTCAGTGATAAACGTATCATGTTTTCACAGAGATAAAGAAAAGACCTGATGTTCCACCTCCGTTCAGAAACTTTGCATATGGTTTGTGGATAGTTTAGAATTCTTTGTTCTACATTTAATTTTAATTTTACTGTTTTTTAAATGTCAATACTTCATCTCAATGTCTCCAGTTTTCTTCGTTGTTTCACTTGTTGCTTAATTGAAGGGCCGAGAGCATGTCCAGCCTATATGACTTTTTAGGCCTTTTTCTATTTTTTCTCGCTCAGAATAGCTCAGAATAGCCTCATTTTATCGTACAACGAATAATATCACAAGCCCTTGTCGAATTTGCACTAACCCTAAGGAATTTGACCAATTTACCTGAAAAAAGCAGAGTTCTGGCCCTCCAGTGCTTTGACGGTACATTCAGAGCGTAATTTCGAAGCCATTTGAAAGCAGTTTGGCCGTGAGAATACGCGACTGCAATACTTCTGACCAGTGCCAACAACTAAACGAAAATACCGTTATTTACGCACGCCTGGCTCGCTTATCTATCGTGAGCTCACTGCGGCAACACATCGCCTCTGTAGCGTGTGTGTAAGCCAACGTGTATGAGGCCCGTCCGGTGATTGAAAGACATCATTAAGTCCGGAAATCCTTGAGTCTCTAGCACTTCTCAAAGAAACGAGTCGTGTTTCTTGTCCTTCCTTGTGTCTGAAGCGCCATTTAGCGCTCGAGGTGAAAAACGGACCTTGGTCGGGAAGACGAGCCGGCGGGAAAGTCTGGAATCACTTCGGATCAGAAAAGGGGCAGCGTTGAGAGTTGTGGGCCATTTCCCATCCCGTGCCGTGGTCGAAATGCCCGATATCCGAAGTGCTTTGAGACTTATAGTATTTTGCAATAACTTTCGGGTGGGAACTCCATTTCGGTTTTGTTGTAGGATTTCCCGACATGCTTTGCGACAGTGGTAGATGGGTCCGCTGTGCGTGGTCGGGCACTTGAAATACAGCTTTGGGCAGCTCGAAGTGAGTTGTTGCTGGCCGGCGGGAAGACGTTTCGCATTTGGAGTCTTTAATGCAACATTAAATTCGATCTAAAAGGATTTTGAAATCGAGATACGCGTTTTGATGCGTATCAACCTTTTAATAATAAAACTTAGGCTGAAGTGAGCATGTGTTCGTCCGTGGTCTAGTGGTTTGGTCGGGGATTTGCGCTCGGACGGCTCCGGGTTCGAATCACGCTCAGCCTCATTTTTTTTTTTTTTTTTTTTTTTCTTTCTTCGAACTGGACATTATGAAAGTGATTTACTTTTTTTGCGTTCGTCAAAATTTCTAACGTTTAATTTTACAAAAATATCGAACCATGTCAGTGCGAAAACAGAAGCTTACCGCAATATTGCGTTACAATAGGAGCCTTTGATTGATTGATTTTTTTTTTTTTGAATACGGTATTTCTCGAAAACGACGGAAAAAACAACGGAAAAAAATTCGGAACAATGTTTTGCAACTAATTTCTAGTTCACATGCCAAAATTGGACAAATCTGAGCAAGAAAAAATAAAAAAGGCCTAAAAAGTCATATAGGCTGGACATGCTCTCGGCCCTTCAATTCCTTGAAAGGCCTCATTTGTCCTGTCAGGCAAAGTACTGTTTCAAGCTTAGTGAAATCGTTAAGGAGGTCTGATTTAATCATTTCCAATTTTTTCAGATACAATGAAAATTCAGCATCAAGCACATGGTGCCAAGGTATAAGCTTATGTATAAAGGGACCGGTCATTAATAAAATGGGAGGGAGGCGGTGGGTGAGAAATTCTCAGAATGCTGATTTTTTTTGGGGGGGGGATGCCCCAAAAGACAAGCCACTGTTTTTCAGGACACCTCTGACTTCATACCCCAGGGCTTTAAGCTGAACTCTTGGTTGCTAATCGTCCAGAAGTCTAGGGCTTCTATTTTCATTGTAAAGAGGGGTTTTGAGGACTGGTAGGAAGTGTCCTGGATTGGTATGATCTGGCATTGGTTGGGGATTTGAGTTGTCTCAATACCTGTCCATGTGTTTTCTTGGCAAAAAGAACAAAGTTCCATATAAATTTCACCACGAATGTATTGAGAGTACTGGAACTCCATTAACTTCTTGATGTAGCTTGCCCCAGGAGCATAAAGCTTTTCCTTGTGCGCTCACCGCTTTCTGATACTGTTGCAGTTGCTCGTCGTTGAAATAAAACAAATCTTCCTGCTTCTTTGACAAGATAGCTGTGATATAGCTTCCAAGCACAGGTGCATTGTCTACTCTTTTTCTAATTTCTTCAGCTACAAACCATGCATTTCTCTCTATTCTGCTCATACTTTTCCTAATCCTGAAGAGACATTGCTTTGATGTCATCCTCTGTTAACCCTTCAAACCTTTTAATCTGTTCGCATTTAAATATGTTTATGTTTTATATCAGGTATATTAAATACACTTGTGGAACTGAATTCATATTACGTACAAGTGTTATGTGTAGAATACATGTAAACATTGAAATCATTTTCAAGCCGCCCCCTGAAACCCATTTTCAGGTTTAAGACTGCCCCCATTTTCATGGGAAAATATTTTGGGCACCCCCCTTTTCTCACCAACAGCCCCCATCCCATAATAACCCTTAGGGATCGGTCATTTATTATTAATGACCGGTCCCTAAGGGTGACCTGATTTGGATCAAACATAGCATGATTGGTCACACATTTGAAATTAGACATCATGTATCAGATTTACAACTAAAGTTTGAATGTGTTATTTCAGAAAAATGCTCATACCCCTCCCCCTACCCATCCATACCCCTCCCCCTACCCATCCATACCCTCCCCTTACCCATCCATACCCCTCCCCCTACCCATCCATACCCCTCCCCTTACCCATCCATACCCCTCCCCCTTACCCATCCATACCCCTCCCCCTACCCATCCATACCCCATCCCCTTACTCATCTATACCCCTCCCCCTACCCATCCATACCCCTCCCCCTACCCATCCATACCCCTCCCCCTTTAAAAACTTTGGCTTTTGAGACCTCTCTTTCCTGCAGAATTCCCCCTCCCCCCCCTGGGGGGGGGGGGGGGTACATTGTATATTTTTGAGTGGCGGTCTGCTGCTGGGACTCTCCCTACCATATACCAGACTCCCATCTGTCAACAAAGTTGCCGTGATGATTTGTATTTCCATTTATGTTAGTTGCTTTCACTTTTGAGTTTCAATTCGTATTCTAGACTAAATTCTTCATACCTCTGATCAGTTTTCCTGGAAATGATACCCTATTCTAGACTAAAACTCTCTGATTTATATACCCTATCCCAGAGAGTAAACTGTTTGAAAACCATATTCTTTGCAGTGGCACATACCCATCATCTTCTATATATGAATCCCCCCCCCCCCCCCCCCCCCGCCCTGATGTCAGTATTTTGTTGGCTTGGCAGTGATTGCTCTGAAAGCCTCCTCAGTGAAAGAGAACTGTATAGAACTGCTTCAATATGTACAGACATCAACTTTTGTTTTTGTATTCTTCAGACAAGTGATCCAGTTATTAACACAGAGAGTGATGAAAAGCTCATGTTAAAACCAGACTGCAGTCTTCATGACAATGGAATTTGTATGTAAACTTTTACCTTTAGTTTCCCTGTATTTATTCCCAAGTTAAAAGCTTTATTTATTTATTTATTTATTAAACCAAGAATCACACTCAGTATATTCTAAAAAAATTATGGTTTTTTTAATTTCTTAGTATCATATATTATGATAATCAAAGGTTTTTTTTTTTGGTGGGGGGAGAGGGACATAGGGCTTTAGTTTTAGAACATAACTGTAAGAGTGAAGTGCATTGGTCTCAGAATAACTGAAATCTCTATTTTTCTATTTTTTCTCTCTTTTTTTTTAAATAAACACCTCAATTTTGGTGTTTGCAAGGAAATAAAAGATGATGGTTTGTGCTTCAAAATTCTTCCTGCATTTTCCGGTCAATAATGCCCCAGACCCATAATAGCAAGCACCTCTAACCTTTGAAAATACAAATCTGCCAATTTGAAGAAAGTAATAAAAAACAGACCATCCGCCCAACCTGTATTAAAATAATACATTATTAAAGTATATGTATTTAAATTGCATTTGTCTTAATCTTGTACATAATTTGGTTGATTTAAAAACATTTTAGAGTGTTTAGGGGCTGTGATGTAGGATCTATGATCCATTGAACATTCTAGTTCACTCCTACTTTTTCCCTATTTTCCTATTTTCATGACTTTCCATACCACAACAAACCATGAAAAATTCATCTTGAGCCTATGTTTAAAACATAAAATGTAGAAAATTTGAGTATTGTTATCATCCATGCATTGACACAACAATTCCAAAAATAATAATAATAATATATTTTCATTCCTTCCTGACAGTAAATGAAACAGAAATATCATTTTTCAAGATAGAAGATTACAAGAAATACCAAGCTAACCCAGTTTTAAAGTGGTAGCAAAATTAATGTAAATTTAAAAAAGTAAGGTTTATCAAATGAATGTTATTTTTTTATTGGCTGGTACAGGCAAGTGTATAAAATCAATGTCATAATATATGCCACTGCAAATATTTAATAATTATTTACTAAAGTGGAGGGAAATAGTGGTGCATATTTGCTGAGCTGTGAAGTGGACTGTAGACAGGGTATAAAATGCAGACTACAGACTGCAGACTAGGTATAAAGTGCAGACTACAGACTAGGTATAAAATGTAGTAAGCGTCTGTGTCTGGGACAGTAATAGACTGCGAGCAGTCTCTTTTTTTCCTTTAAATCAGTCGAGTGCGATCAATCCGAGAATGGCGTGACATACGAGCCACGAGGAACGAGGGCGCTAGCCCCTTTTCCCCCCCTAGCCCTAATCCCTTCTCGTTTTTACAGCAATTTGCATAATTACAAGTGTACGCTCTCGGGCGTGGCACTGAGGAGAAAAGGGCGACAGCTCGCGGTCTAGGACAGTAACATTGAATAAAGACATTCAATTTTAATTTTTCCTGGATTCCTGAACTAAGTTGATTTATCATTGGCCAAGGAGTTACAAAACGAACACAAACATGCACCTAATATGCTCCTGGTGTTAACCCAGTTTAACTCCCAAGAGTGCCAAAAATCAAAATTCAAGAAAAATCCCAAATTTCATTTTGTAAACCATGCAAAAGTACTGCTGAAGAGGTTTCATTTGAATGGTCACACCATAGGATTTTGTCCACAGACTCAAAAGTTAGAACAAATTGTACCATGCAAAAGTACTGCTGAAGAGGTTTCATTTGAATGGTCACACCATAGGATTTTGTCCACAGACTCAAAAGTAAGAATAACAAATGGTGCCATGCAAAAGTACTGCTGAAGAGGTTTCATTTGAATTGTCACACCATAGGATTTCATCAACAGACTCAAAAGTTAGAGCAAATGGTACCATGCAAAAGTACTGCTGAAGAAGTTTCATTTGAATGGTCACACCAAAAGATTTTATCCACAGACTCAAAAGTTAGAACTACACTACATGTCTCCATAATTGACCCTGGAAGTGAAAAGGAAAGGCTTTTTACGCATGAATTAACGCACCAATAAATACAGTCACCATAACACAAAACGCCCGAGTGTTTGTACTCCTCTGACCAGCAGTTGGCTTTCCAGTGCCAGTCTCTCGAAGCATCACTCTGACATTTTCAAATGAGCCATTGTTGGGTTGCGGTGGAATTCCAAGTAGATGACACATCAAGGGGTACAAATCCAATATACTAAAAGGCTGAACCTCAAAATTCTGTTTAAACGCGGGACCACAAGCAAAGAAAATTGGATAGCTATGACTCTCCTGAGGTGGCCAGCCATGCGTCCCGTAAATCCACGTCGCGTTCGGGTTCCCGCGGGATTGCCCGACAGACCAACCTACTGCGGGATCAATGAATATTGGCGGGATTCGGAGATTATGTTTCCAGCGGAACGATTCAGGGATATCTTCTTTCTTGAAGACTTTCATTTGCGGGTTGTTAGCCTTTGTGAGATTGTCATATATTTCGTTAAGTTTGCCGTCTTTCGGCCAGATGTGTCCCAGAGCAATCGACTGGGTCATCATGTACGCGGACCGGTCGAGATAATCATCCAAAAATATTTGACGGCTGGAAGAAATATTATCAAAGCTGTGATCACTAACAAATATTACATTGACGTTTTCCAGAAGACCTTCGTCACGCAATCGATCAGTCAGATAACCGACCACTTCTCGATCCACTTTTTCAATGGCTGCCTTGTACTCTTTAGAATGTGAACCATAATCATGTCCTTCCCAGTCAGGATGATCTATATACACCCCTACAAACTGAGGCGGTTCCTTCGACTTTAACCAGTTGACAACTTTATCCAACCGGCTCTTGAACGGCTCGGTGTAGTTTGGAAAACAGTGGATATAACTCGGCCATGTTACGCGTGTTTTGTTTCTATATTTAGGGAGATCTTTCGGGTCAATGGCGCTGCAATTCACAAAGCAAATAGGCTTTTCGTAGTAGGTGGGTTTTTCGGGATAACCCTCATCCCCTGGCCAGAAATACAACCCGCTTCGTCCCCCGTGTTTTTGTAGCGTCAGCCAGATCGGTTCGGAGACGTTATAGAACTTCGGGTCCTTGGAGGAGCAATCGTAATCAAATATGTACATCTCTTGGTAAAGCGGATCCCAGAACTTGTTAGAGACGATGCCATGACTCTCTGGGTGTAGCCCTGTGAGGTAGGAGTGGTGGGTAGGCCATGTCTTCGTAGGGACAACATTGAAAGTGTGCTTGGCGCGGACGCCGCGCCTGCCCACTGCATCCAGGTTTGGTGTGTCGGCAAATTTTCCGCTTATGAACTGCCATCCCATGCCGTCCATAGAAACCAAGATCACCGTTTCTTTGTTCGCTGGTTTCTTTTCTCCTCGACAGCTACCAATGAGAGCAGAAATGACAATAAAGTAAATTGCCTGGCGAGGAATGCTAATTGTCATCATGTCCGCACAGGTTTTGAGTCAAAGGACGCTGCGCTGGACCCCGGGGGCGAGGTACTACAGCTGTTTCGGAAAGGTTGTCGGAAAAAAGCGTAAAAGCCGAAAGATATTGTGGGTAGTCATCAACCCTTTATATCCTAAAATCTCTTTTATCCATATGGCCCACAATCTAAGATCGTCGCTGTGCGGACGAGGCATCGCGGATTTGATGTATTTTTTTGACTTATTAACATTCAGTGATCATATCCGATTATCCTAAATTAATTTTCGGGATTATCGCGTGCACTTTTGCCCTTTTTTCCGACAACCTTTCTCGAAACAGCTGTATACATGAGCGATATGGGTACGCGCCGCTGTCAAGGGCATATGGTATCTTATGTCACGAATTCTATTCCTGTTGCGTTACAGGTCCAAAAAAACCCCGGCTAAAACACAAGTTCTAATTAATATTTCACTAAGTCAAGCTAGCCGTGACTCTATCCGGACAGTAATATAATGATATAATTATGATGAATTAAATAGATTCCCTTTTGCCGTGCGTCTGTTCAGCTCACAGATGATGTCAAAAATGAATGAATGAAACAATGCTTCTATACCTGAAAACAATAGCAGCTACATGTTATCGGGCCCAATGAAAACAGAGGTCTGGAAGAGGTGCTGGATTCCCGGGCCTGGACTACTGCGATTCTTGTGTTGTGTTGCTCAGACCGATGTAGTTTCTCTGTGAAAACAGTCTGTTATTGAAAATAAATCGAGATTTGAACCCTGAAATCCTCGTGGAATAGAACCTAAACTCCCAGCGCCTTCCAAAGCGTTACACCTTCCCGTACAGTGATCTAAAACTGAATAGACGCACGGCAAAATGGAATCTTTTTGTTTTATACAATAACAAGGAAGAAAAATTAGCCTCGTAGTACTCGACTGTGGTCATGACTGTTCGATGATTTTTCTTTTTTCTAATTTCGGTATTTTCCACGTCAACAAAACTACTTTTGGCTTCCGTTTCGTGTTTTTTTATTGTCAAAAGCTTCTGCTAAACATTTTTTCTATACCTTCCTGACTTGCCCTTTCCGGAAAAATCTCGTCCCCATTTTCAAAACTATCCGCCATGTTGGACGAAACAGAGAAAACAAATTCTCCATGACGTCAGCTGTGCGTCTGTGCTCTAATAGATCATAGGTAAGGACCAATCAAAATGCGCGTAGAATTCAGTGTATTGTATAAACACTAATAGATCATAGGTAAGGACCAATCAAAATGCGCGTATAATTCAGTGTATTGTATAAACTACGCCGTAGCATACAGCGCTGGATATTGCATTTTTATTTTGATTTACATTATATAAAAACTACTGTTAAATAAAGAGAGAGTACAGGCTGCCCATAATAACCATTGAGGGCTAAAAAATATAGGGCAGCCTTACTTAGGTTATTAATACATGATGTGATGATGATAATTTTTGTATCGAATTATGAATCATTAAAAAACTTGTTACTAAAATAACAGTCGAGACTGGTAACTCATAGGTTGTGAGTTTATGTAGGCTCTGTGTACTCGATTAAAGCTAAGATTAGCCTGTTCCAGGCTCCGAGATAGTGGGGAACGTGCGAAGTAAAAAAAGGGAAAAATCAGTCGACTATCCTCGCATGCTCCTTTCTAATTTACATAGTTCAGAGTCAGTATAAGCTCTTGATGCACAAATAGAAGCTAACTGACAAAATAAGCAATAAGCAGCGTTTTTCTCGCATCACAAAACCAACATAGCAACAACGGCAACTGCAACAAGACCACGCGATGAATACGTGATCAAACTCCGCTGACCAGCTGTGGGCTTCTCCTCCTCTTTGTACATCTTCTTGACAGTTGCCATGGTTCCGTTATTGGGACGAGGTTCTATTCCCAGAAGATCACACATCATTGGATACAGATCAAGAATGGAGAACGGCTCCACCTCGTACCCCACTTTAAAGGCGGGCCCTTGAGCGAACAAGATGGAATACGTTTTTGCTTTTTGCGGAGGCCAGCCGTGATTTCCTTTGACCCATTTTCCTGGTCTGGCGGAGGCGTTCGACTTTGACACAGTCCACCCAACCTCGGGTTCAACGTAGATGGGCGGGATTCGTCGATTGTGTTTCCAGTGATACTCCTCGGGGATGTCTGCTTTTTTGTACACAGTCAGGTGCTCGGGAGTTTTGGGTTTCGTTAAGTTGGTATAGATCTCGTCTAACTTTCCTTCGTTTGGCCAGATGTGCCCGATTGTTCCACTTTCCACGAGTCGGTACGTTGACGGGTCAACGAACTGGTCCAAGAGGACAACGCGATCCGAAGACGAGTTCACCATGCTATGATCACTGACAAAGATAAGGTTCACTTTGTCAATGAACGACTCATTCTCAAGTTGATCCAGAAGATAGCCGACAGCATCTCTGTCCACTTGTTCAATGGAGTTCTTGAATACTTCAGACAGCGCCCCACCTGAGTGTCCTTTCCAATCCGGGGCGTCGATATACAGCGCTACAAAGCGAGGGGGATCATCCGACTTAAGCCAGCTCATCACTCTGTCGACCCGGCGAGGAAATGTCTCAGTCTTGTTAAAAAAGTCGGGATAACAGTGCTCGTAGGACGGGTACGAATTTGGCGTCTTATTGCGCAAGTTGGGCAGCTCTTTAGGATCGATAGCACTGCAGTTCAACTTGCAAACTGGTTTCCGGTTAAAGCTGGGCATTTCTTTCCAGCCGCCGAAGCCCGGCCAGAAGTAAACTCCACTGCGTCCCTTGTTTATTTTGGAGCGCTGCAGGGTCAGCCAGATCGGTTCGGACTCGTTGTAGAATTTTGGATCAAAGGTGGTACAGTCGGACTCAAGGATAAACGTCTCTTTATAAACTGGATCCCAAAACCTGTTGGAAACGACTCCATGACTCTCTGGGTACAAACCAGTGACGAAAGATATGTGAGTAGGCCATGTTTTACTGGGGACGACTGTTTCGAGGTACCTCGCTCGCACTCCGTTCTTTGCGACCCTGTCGAGGTTTGGCGTCCTTGCAAACTCGCCGCTGATTAAATTCCACGGCATTCCATCCATGGACACAAGAATCACAGTTTGTGGTTCCTTCGCTGCCCTTAAAAAGGTCAAGAAAGAGAACGAGAAGAAAAAAAAGACGAATGGCACGACGCGATTCATGTTGGTCTGGTTGTTGTTTGATGCGCCAGTTGGCACTCCCAGGTATATATGAATAATGAGTTTAGATTGAAGCAAGATTCAGTCTTTGATATCTGATAGCGCGTGTATACTGTCAGGCAGTATATTGCATGTATGCCCGAATAAGGAAACTGATAAGGAATCTATCAGGATATTGCCTTGGCACACTGTCAAATTCGCATTTAACTATCAAGGTTTATCAAGTTACCGCACGAAACCTGGCTCTGATCACTTTCATTTCCGTGACAAAGTTGCGCGACACAGGCATCAAATGTGATGAAATTAAACAACAAAGAAACTTGAGAAACAAGAAACTTGAGATTAGGAGAGGAGAAAAATGTTTATTGCAAATATCACCAACAACGATAGACAGCTCCCACCTGAACAATTAAACTACTCGACAGACACAATGTCATAAATCGACGTTGGAAAAAGTAATTGTCAACTTGTCATTTATGGAAATGAAATTTTAACGTTTATATTTTTGAAAGTGTCAAATCTTTTCAAATCAGTACCCAAATCATTTGCATTTAACCTCGCGCGAACTAAAAACAGGTGTAATCACACTAAAGATAGTCTATAAAAATTCGCTTTTTTCTTCTTTTTTTCAACAGGACGCGTGAAATTCAAAGAGCATATCCTTTTAAATATGTTTTTTGCTGGGTTGAAGAATTATACATGAACGCCATTTTTCCGCTACTTACCATGGCTTTTTTTATGGAAATATCTCGTTCACGTTTCAAGCAATCCTAAAACTCTTTGCTCATCTCATTAATCTATATTATGGGGTGTTGTAAATTTTCGGGTGATTTTTGGGTATGTTTGGGAGGAAATAGTTTTTCTCAAAGGATTTGTAAAATTAAGAGAAATAAGAAATATTGAAGATTTAGTAAAGTTTTGAAATTAGAATTTGTAGTTAATAATTAAAAAACGGACACCAAGTTAGTCCACTAGCAACCTGGGGTGCTCTTGCCTGGGTATCAACTGTCTGTTGGTGTTCCAAAAATCATTTTCTTTCTTCTATCCCTTCTTTAAACCTCTTAAAATTTCATTCAAATTCACGTGTACCACCGCCTTAATTATCTCATAGTATGAGAAAGGGAACCGAAATTTAAAGTTTTGAAAAGGTCGCAACAAAAAAAATTGGGTAACGAAAACGATAGCAATGTTAATTGCTACCTTTAAAAAAAAAGATAGATTTAATAGGTTTAAAAATCTATCCAGAGAAAATCATTTTCTCTTAAATTCCTGTGTTAGAACGTATAGCAAAAACTGGACAGGATTTCTTAAATCCCTGTGTTAGAACGTATAGCAAAAACTGGACAGGATTTCAAAACGATTTAAATACGCTTGCTGCCGAAGACCGTATTTAGTTCTCAAGGCCTCGCCTCCCCCGGGGGGTGGGGTTGTAAGTTACAAAGGTATGTGCCGCGGGATAGGGTGTACTTCTGTAAAACTGCAAGGACCACTTGAACAAACAATAGCAAAATGTAGCTGGATCTTTGAGCAGATCAGGATCAGCAATGAACTAAATAAAAACACTTTAACATGCAAGGCTGATCAGACAGCAAATTTGTTCGATTTCTTTTAATAATATATGCCCATATTATTAAAAGAAATCGAATAGGGGTATAGAATGGTAAATTCGAGATTTTGCGAGACTGCGAGACCCTTGTTAAAAATTCGAGACCGAGACTTTAGCATTTCTGTCAAATCCGAGCCCGAGACTTTACCTCTAAAAAATCCGAGCCCGAGACTCCAATTGCTGGAAAATGTCGGGCCGATAGTACTAAAACAGCTTAAAACGTGACTGAAATCTCCAACGGAAGCTGAGATTTACGAGAAAAATTTACGAGACTCCGAGATCCAGATTATCAAAATTCGAGACTTCGAAAATTATAGCGAACCCGAGATTCCGAGACTCCAATTTCAAATGCCGAAAATTCGAGACTCGGTGAATATTTTCCGAGACGCATCATTTCCGATAGGCCATTCTATACCCCTATCGAATGAATTTGCTGTCTGATCAGCCTTGCATGTTAAAGTTTTTTTATGGTTTTTGAGGTGCTTAGTTCTTAAATAGGGTATCCTTTTGGTATTGAGATCCTTGGTTAGCGTTTCTTTAAATTGTATTGCTAACAGTATTTAAACACTTAGCTCAACGAAAACAATATTGTTGTAAACTTTCCTAGTCTCCCACGCAGCCGTTATTTGCCTCGTCACGCAACGCTCCTCCCCACTTTCTAAAACTTTCCATGTACAGAAAAGAAATAGAAACGACCTGTTCACAAAATTCTGAGTTTTTTGTTTGTCCCTTAAATAGGGTGCCGTCAATTTTCGAGTTTCTACCCTTAAATAGGGCCAGAGTTTTAACAACCTTCGTGGCACCCACCTATCCTAAAATGACGGGTGATGTCGCAGCTCTTAGAAGGTCTCACACCATTGGCTTGCCACCCTTAAAGATAACAATAGGAAAAACAACACAACAATGGACCCTAACCCTAAAAACAATAGCAGCTGTGTTTTACAAGGCCAATGAAAATAGAGGCTTCTAAGAGCTGCGACCCTACCGAAAATGACAGCAGTACTCCCACTCCCCCGCCCCCGAAGAAGAGTTATCTATCTCCGGTGAACACCGATATAATTCAAGGTTTATTCATGTATGCGATCACCATTATTCAGAGGTGAACATTATAAGACCCTCTTGAGGTGGATTAGAGTTCTATCCTCGAGGGAATCGAATAGTAGTAATGTTTCGAATGCTTATATTCTAGAAATGGTAGATTGTCAAGGCTCTGCCTGGTGATGCCCTTGGTTCAAGAAAGACTTCACTACTAAGTAATTTTATCTCACTGTTTACAGGAATTGGTATCCTTTGCTTTCTTTTATGTGACCAACAACAACTTTATTTAAGAAAACGAAACAATATTACCACCAACGACTTAGCTAAAGGAGCTATTTAAGGCGGGGGCAAATAAATGCTTATGGGTAATTCAGTGTTCAATATATCAAAACAGAAGCTTATCTGAACGGTTAACTACGGAATTAACCGGCCACGGATTTAACCACGGAATTCATATCACAATTATTTTAAAATTATTTTGAAAAATTATTTTAAAATTAGTCCTCAGCATTCTATATTAATAATACAGTGCAAACTTATAATAAAGCATAGTGGCTAAAATTGTAATGAAGCTTTGTGGATCAATTCTAGTTAAGTTGTCTCGTAAATGTCCTCGTGAATGTTACACATAGGGTGTTCGTTAGTGTCTTTCTCAGTATTTTGAGCCCTGTCTGTCTTTATTCTCGCTTTTCTTTTCGTTACTAGGCAACTTGTGCAGTCGAAACAACGCTTTCCCAACATGCTACTTTTCTCCATGTAAGCGACAAGAGAATTGATTGTGCTTGACAAGAAGGACAGACCAGGTAGAACAGTTATGATAAAAATATATTTGTGTTCTTCAAACGGGATAATATCACCAAAACCGACGGTGGAGTATGTCACGAAAATAGAGTAAACAACGGCGACAACGGACTGCTCAGGTTGCAGATGCGCACTGACAGCGGAAACAACAACCCAAGTTAGAATGAAGCAAACCAAGCTGATACACAAGTTGACTTTTTCCAGGAAATTACAGGTCTCTTCCCTGCAGTGTATACCATGGAATTTTCTGTGCAATGGCCGGTTTGCTACTCGTAAGCCGATGTTGACCAATGTTCCAATCGATTGCAGCGCCAAAAGAGTGACTGGAATCCCCGCAATTGCGTAAACTATGGTGAAAAATTGGCCACCGGGTGTCACGGGGGTTATATTGCCATATCCTACAAGACAAAAAAGGCGTGTTAAACATGTGTGAACCCTTTTGCTCCCAGAGTCAATTATGGAGACATGTATGTGGTGTAGTTCTAACTTTTGAGTCTGTGGACAAAATCCTATGGTGTGACCATTCAAATGAAACCTCTTCAGCAGTACTTTTACATGGTACCATTTGTTCCAACTTTCGAGTCTGTTGATGAAATCCTATGGTGTGACCATTCAAATGAAACCTCTTCAGCAGTACTTTTGAATGGTACTATTTGTTTTTCAATATTTTACAAAATGAAATTTTGGATTTTTCTTTTATATTGATATTTGACACTCTTGGGAGTTAAAAGGTTAAAGATGTGTTAACAAAGTCCTTGCATGGGAAATGGTTAATTTGAACTATTCTACTTGGACACGACCCACCGTTCAACGGAATAAAAAGGGTTGGTCTCGTTACGTACCCCTCCCGCTACATTAAAAGATGGTGCTCTCTTCGTGTACCCTCTCCTCAACCTTAAAAGATGATGTCTTGGTTGTTTAGCCCCCGTCTATCAGGAGTAAAAACTGAGAAAACGATTCAAACCAACTTGTGCGCGGTTTTACTAGCAATGCAAACTTCCTGCCTACAGAAAATCAACGTCTCGCAATAAATGTTGTTTATTAGGCTCGTCAGATACAGCTAGGTGGTGTCTTGTAGCCCCTCTCCCCCACTCCTTTTCGAATGTACTTGTTATGACCACTTTCCTTGCTCATTTGAAGAAACCTTTGGTCTTATAAAAATTATAGCTTTTGGCCAAATGATCTAAACTCAGGATTTGGTCCCCAATGAAAGACAATGCACGGTTTATTCTTGACCTACATAGTATGAAAGATTTGTGTTGCCAGAGACATAAGCATACCTTCTGTGAAAGTGGAAATCTTTCGGAACCTCAGTAGAATTCGAACGCAATCAGTATAACAGTTTTTTGAGAAAGTACTAGTTTTAGGGCGGTTTTCAATTGAGTATGGAAAGTAATTTAGCAATTTCCTTTATTGTGCATCACTAGCCTTTGTGATCGGCTAAAAACTTTCGCGGCACTTTCTCAACCAATCAGTGATAAAATCAAAACGAATCGTGACTTGCTCGCACGCGTTTTCCTGCGCTCGGCGCTGGTTACATACATGTCTTTTCTTCGCGCTCTGATTGGTTCATTGGATTGTCTGCGTCTGTTGTGATTGGCTAAAGTGATTATTTTGGTTTTGTTTATTCGACTGACGCAATTGAAAGCCACTCTTACTGAGTTCTTTTACCGCTATTGTCGGGATAGCGACTCAAATTTAAGGAATGCTATTACGCCAGTCCCAAGCTTGAATACTATTTCAATATTGCAATCATTTTTTTTAGGTTATGTCTAAATTATTTTTAAGATTCTGTATCCAGCAGTGTACATGCATTTTCTATACAAGACGAATATTCAAACATTTACGAAAATTGAACAAATTTAAATAACAATAATGGTGATGGTGATGATGATGATTAATTATTAATCATCACCATAGTTGAGTCAATTACGAGACACAGTAAGACAACTTCCACCATTCGACGGTTTTTTAGGTTATTCTCATCACCATGGAAGCGGTATAAATTAGCACAAATAAAAAGCATGTTAATATCTTACCGATAGTGGTGACAAGCTGCAATACAAAATAAATCGAGTTGATAAAACTCCATGTCGGTTTTTGCTCGTTCTCTCTCATACTTCTTTGGTAATCGTGCAGCAGTTGTGTGATATTTTCCTCACTCATATTGTATATCTTCATCCACTGGCGCACGTTATCCTCAAATGTTAGTTTAGCAGCGTTTTCATCTTTTTCTTTTTCAATTTGCATGAAAACAGCTCCACCGATAAGAACATAAATAGAAAATCCAAGCAGTCGTAGTAAACATTTCTTGTTAGATGCCTCCATATTATTAAAGAGAAGTGTACTTTTATAGAAGTTGTGAAACTCAGACCGAACGATTGTAGCGAGCGAGCGCCAGTAATCAATTCGACGAAGAAGAGGCCCAAGTTCTGTTAAAAATTATTCAGTCATGTGATGTAGGGAATTTCTTTGTTCCTATTGATAAAAGCTGCAATCTTTAAAAGCCTACAGACAGCTGCGCTTGAATCGAATAAAAATTACGTCAATCAAACGCAGGGAATAAAGGTTGCTTTTATTACCTTATTATAGGAAATTAACGCTCCTGTAAATTAAGGTCTTTGAAATTAACGCGACTTAAATTAACGCGAATTGGAGGAAAAATTACTTTCGAATAAAGGAAATTAACGCGATTATTGATGTCTCTAAAGATATTTTGGTTGACTGTGTCGTACAAAAAAAAAACGGATGTCGAGAACCGCTCTTCTGAAAGCAGGAATGAACTGGAAATATTGCAGATGACATCTCTTTAAGGCTTTTACATTGTAAAAGATTGCAAAATAATGTGCAAAAAAGAGAGCTAGGTTATTGTTTCCTAGTTCCTACATGTGTTCTGACGGTATGCAGAATTTGTGGCGAAATTAAGGTCTCGGAAATGAACGCTCCACTTAAATAATGTCGCGGGAATTAACGCTCACAAAAATTAACGCGACTTAAATTATCGCGAATTTTGAGAATTCGCGTTAATTTCATGGAGCGTTAATTTTCTATAATAAGGTAGTCTGTCGGCTTATATTAAATAACTTTGTATGTAAGCGACTTAAAAAGGTTCTAGTTATTTCAAATAATTGAGGGAATTTTTATATGTCTAAGGTGCTTAAGACTTCTATTGGCTGGTAAACACCTTCACACAGTACTCGCATCCCTTTATAAAGGAGATCCGGAAAGAAAGTTATCGCAGTTTATCCGAACTTGAGACAAATGCGAATTTCGCATTTAACTACCTCTATAGTAGTCTCCTACGCAGCCGTTATTAGGGCTCGTCACGCAATGCTCCTCCCCCACGTGGGAGAGGAACGTTGCGTGACAAGCCCTAATAACGGCTGCGTAGGAGACTACCTCCTTAGAGACAATTTAAAATTTCGCAAATACGTTTCTCTGTATATATACAGAGCAGTTAATTAACTGCGAAATATTACTTTTGTATATATATATATATATATATATATATATATATATATAATAATCACAAGCATCCAATAATTGTCTGAAAGACTTTTCCCGGTGAAAAATATGGAGACACAAAGGAAAAAGACAATATTTTCAACTAAACTCCTATATTTCGGCTACATAAAATAGCCTTCATCAGAATTTAAATCACGTGTAACGCTTGTAACGGCCATTCTCCCTGATGAAGGCTATTTTATGTAGCCGAAATATAGGAGTTTCGTTGAAAATATTGTCTTTTTCCTTTGTGTCTCCATATATATATATATATATATATATATATATATATATATACTTTCTGAGCACTTAAATATAAACATCTGAAAGTCCAATTGGAGTTGGCTTCTTGACCATCACAAAGAAAAATTAATTTACAAAACTTCCAGTCCCCACGATCGCTACAGTGATCCTCCAAATTTGGACTACTTAGGGAGCATTGTCTGAGGGACCCATCACAAAAGTATATATATATATATATATATATATATATATATATATATATATGAACAGTATATGAGAGAACCCCTTACCCTGCACACCCCAAATAATCATATTTACTGAATAAATGTTTGAAAGAAAATTTGCCCTGAGTGGGACTTTTCCCGGTGAAAAATATGGAGACACAAAGGAAAAAGACAATATTTTCAACTAAACTCCTATATTTCGGCTACATAAAATAGCCTTCATCAGAATTTAAATCACGTGTAACGCTTGTAACGGCCATTCTCCCTGATGAAGGCTATTTTATGTAGCCGAAATATAGGAGTTTCGTTGAAAATATTGTCTTTTTCCTTTGTGTCTCCATATATATATATATATATATATATATATATATATATACTTTCTGAGCACTTAAATATAAACATCTGAAAGTCCAATTGGAGTTGGCTTCTTGACCATCACAAAGAAAAATTAATTTACAAAACTTCAAGTCCCCACGATCGCTACAGTGATCCTCCAAATTTGGACTACTTAGGGAGCATTGTCTGAGGGACCCATCACAAAAGTTAACGGAATTATATATATATATACAGAGCGAAAACTTCGCCGTTAATTAACTGCAAAATATTGCCTCTGCATATACATATACAGAGCGAAAACTTCGTCGTTAATTAACTGCGAAATATTGCCTCTGTACATTATATGGGCACACAAATTTCGCCGTTTACTCAAATTCATTAACTGCGAAATATTGCCTCTGTATATAATAGTGGGGCAAAAATGTCGCCTTCACCTAACTTAAATTCATTAACTGCGAAATATTGCCTCTATATAATAGTGGGGCAAAAATTTTGCCTTTAACATAAATTCATTAAGTAATGATCCGCATTAAGCCTGGTTTCCATGTAATCGCAACGATCGCAGCGATCGTTACGATCGACGATCGCTGCGATTCTTGCGACCATTGCGATTATATGGAAACCAAAACGTTGCGATCCTTGCGATCGTTGCGATCCTTGCGATTGCGATCGCAGATATAGAAATTTTTCAGTAAACCACAGCGGCAATCCAAAGAAGAGTGCCGGATCTTTCATAGACCTGGATCAGTAAAAAACTTGAAATAGTATAGGTAAAAAAGGATCAGTTTGCCGTTTTTAGCTACAGTGAAACCCCGCCTTACGGTCACCTCATTAATACGGTCACCTCGTTATTACGGTCACTTTTTTTGTCCCGTCGAAACGCGCGCCCATACATTTTCTCATAATGAAACCCCGTTAATGCGGCCGCCCCGTTAATACGGCCAAATTTTCATGGCCCGGGGTTCCACTGCATACTAAATTACGGTACCTAAACACTTAGCTCGACGAAAAGGATATGGTTGTAAACTTTCCATGTACAAAAAAGAAATAGAAACGACCTGTTTACACAATTCTGAGTTTTTTGTTTGTCCTTTAAAACAGAAGATTATCTGCAGAGTTAACCGCAGAATTAACCGGCCACGGATTTAACGGAATTCGTTTTACAATTATTTTAAAATTATTCCAAAAAATTATTCTAAAATTAGTCCTCAGCATTCTTTATCAATAATACAGTGCAAACATATTCTTGGTTTTCACTTACGTCATATCAAAATTCAGAAGCATTAAACAGTACATTTCCATTCTAAAATGTTTATGGAATTGTAGAGAGTTTAAAACTACACATCTTCGCCAAATTTTGAAGCCCCAAAGCATTTCGTTCAAGAGTTATAGGCGAACGAGTATTATACATTTTTAGTAAGAAATGTATGAAGCGGCCATCTTTGTGCTCCACTCAGGGGCACAAACATGGCGGCCAAAAATTCAGTCTTAATTACACCAAAATTCAAATAAAAAAATATTGTATTTTCTATATGCTCCATTAACTCGGCTTATAAGCACTTATAATGCAAACAATAACTTTCAGCTGATTCAATTTTGTTTATTTTCACGGATTATCTGAAATAGCGTGACGAATTGCGTGACACATTTAAAACCTTTATAAATCGGAAGCAAAACATCGTTAAAACCTGAAACTTTTTGTGAAAGATTAATAATACTTGTATCCACATACCATGTTAGAAACAGCTTTGTAGGACGTATACTTTAGATTTTTTATTTTTTATGACGTCATGTAAAAACCAACTGAATAAATAAAGCATACAAAGTCGCTAAAATTGTAATAAAGCTGTGCGGATCAATACTAGTTAAGTTGTCTCGTAAATATCCTCGTGAATTTTACACATAGGGTGTTCGTTAGTGTCTTTCTCAGTGTTTTGAGCCCTGTCTGTCTTTATTCTCGCTTTCCTTTTCGGCGATAGGCAGCTCGGACAGCCGAAACAACGCTTTCCCAACATGCTGCTTTTCTCCATGTAAGTGACAAGAGAATTGATTGTGCTTGACAAGAAGGACAGACCAGGTAGAACAGTTATGATAAAAATATATTTGTGTTCTTCAAACGGGATAATATCGCCAAAACCAACGGTGGAGTATGTCACGAAAATGGAGTAAACAACGGCGACAACGGACTGCTCAGGTTGCAGATGCGCACTGACAGCGGAAACAACAACCCAAGTTAGAATGAAGCAAACCAAGCTGATACAGAAGCTGAATTTTTCCAGAAAATTACAGGTCTCTTCCCTGCAGTGTATACTATGAAATTTTCTGTGCAATGGTCGGTTTGCTACTCGTAAGCCAATGTTGACCAATGTTCCAATCGATTGCAGCGCCAAGAGAGTGACTGGAATCCCCACAATTGCGTACACTATGGTAAATATCTGGCCACCGGGTGTCACGGGGGTTATATTGCCATAGCCTACAAGACAAATAAGATATGTTAAAGATATGTGAACCCTTTTGCTCCCAGTGTCAATTATGAAGACATGTAGTGTAGTTCTAACTTTTGAGTCTGCGGACGAAATCCTATGGTGTGACCATTCAAATGAAACCTTTTCGGCACTACTTTTGCATGGTACCATTTGTGTTTCAATATTTTACAAAATGAAATTTTGGATTTTTCTTGAATATTGATATTTGGCACTCTTAGGAGTTAAAGATGTGTTAACAAAGTCCTTGCATGGGAAATGGTTAATTTAAACTATTCTACTTGGACACGACCCACCGTTCAACAGAATAAAAGGGGTTGGTCTCGTTACGTACCCCTCCTACTACATTAAAAGATGGTGTTCTCCTTATGTACCGCCTCCCCAACCTTGAAAAATGGTGTCTTGGTTGTTTAGCCCCTAGCCTGCGTAGCAAGCGTTCCCGTACGAACGAATTTTTCCGCATTCTGGCCCACCCCCGCCCTCCGATTTTTTGCTCTCGCCCCAATTTTCGCGCGGCCAAAATGCGGAAAAATTCGTTCGTACGGGAACGCTTGCTACGCGGGCTATTTAGCCCCCGTCTATCAAGAGTAAAAACTGAGAAAACGATTCAAACCTACATGTGCGGTTTTACTAGCAATGCAAGCTTCGTGCCCTCCGCAATAAATGTTGTTCATTAGAAACTCATGTTCTTAGGCCATCGTAACTTGATTAAAAATAAAACACAAACAGCGGTGATAAACATGTTAAACCAACGCCTTTTTTATAATAAACTTGACGTTTCGTATGCTAAGCAACATACATTTTTAAAAGTAACCGTTACAGAGTTTGAAAACTGTCAATATAGTTCAAAATGGGGGTCTGGAACCAACATTAAGAAAAAAACAATCTTAACAGTAATTTAATCATGAGTACGGACTGTCAGTCCTAAGAAGCTACTGACAGCTAAAAGAGCAACAGCTTCACACTGCTGACGTTAACATTTAAAGAAGGCTGTAGTTCTTGAATGAGCAAAGTCTCCTTGATTTTACAGTGAAAGTCCGTTTTGCTGGACGCTAAAATATCAAAATGATCCCAATTAATGTTGTGACCAGCGATTTTGATATGATCAACAAAGGCTGATGTATGGTCACTTTTAGTGAGGGCCTTGAAATGTTCGATTTTTCTGTCACGAAGTCGTCGTTTTGTTTTCCCTATATAGAATTCATCGCAATCCCAGCAACCAGCTTTGTAGACAACTTTAGACATCTGAGAGCGGTTCAGGCGGTCCTTGTATTGAAAGAAGGATTTGATGCGGCGTGTGTTCTGTTTTGTTCTGTGTTCATTAGGCTCATCAGATGCAGATAAAAAAGGTACCCCTGGTGGGCGGAGCATCCCCGTATAGCCCATTATAGGGAGTACCCTACCCCTCCAAGGTTTTCCCGCGCTTGGCGCCGGTTACATAAATGTCTTTGCGTCGAGCTCCGATTGTTTCACTGGATTGTCTGCACGGGTCTGTTGTGTTTGGCTGAAGTGATTATTTTGGTTTTGTTTATTCGACTGTCTCAATTGAACATTTTACAGTTGTGTGCTTGATGACCTGGCTTTGAATGGAAGTAAGGGACTGTGCAATAATTATCAGGAGGGGGGTGGGGGGGGGGGGGGGGGGGCGGAAAACCAGAGGGGGGGGGGGCATGAAGTAAAATCAAAGCAAGGATAGGGGGGGCTCAAAGTAAAATAAGTCACTCAGGAGGAGGGGGGGCTTTACATTTTATTTCAAGTTCTCACTGAAAGACATGATGATCTGTTCTGTGGCTGAACTGCAATTTCAATCTGTTGCAATACGATTATCTATTCTTTTCTATCTCTATAATATAGAGACGAATATTGTGATAAAGCGTTTCTGCCTTTTTAAATTTGAATAGCCCAATTTCGATATATTAAAATTCAACTTGAAACAAGACCAGTACTGCGAGGCTTAGGGGAATGATAGTAAGGATTTATATGGTTTATTTCCCTAAGCCTCGTAGTGTTGTCTTTTGTTTCAAGTTAAATTTTAATACATCGAAATTGTGCTATTGTCAACAACATTTGAACAGTAGAATATAGTTATATACCAGTGCAAATATTTTGCCCTGGGGAAAATATTTTGCTCCAGTTCAAATATTTTGCACTGGTTCAAAATAAATTTGAATTTGAATTTAACGTGCTCTTGGGTTTTTCGTGGGATGCAAGAATGATCACCACGAGCGTACTGGAGAACTCGTGCAACCAGTGCCATTTTACCTCACTGATCTTAAAGGTGGTCAGACATGAGGGGTCATGTAGCAGGGACATGTCGCAGCGACATGTAGCAGCGACAAACGTTTGTGTAGTACACACTGAGGGACATGTAGCAGGGAGTGTAGCGGGGACATGTAGCAGAGAAAAAATCATAGCGCTTGCACACCGCATAAAAATGTCGCGGGGACATGTCTCAGGGACATGTTGCAGCGACAGGTCCCCTCCTGTGAACTGATGCTATCATAATTGTGCAACACCAATTTTGGGTACATTTTGTCCCCCGCGATGTGTCCCATGAAGTTCAACAAGTTGAACACCGTGAGACATGTCGCGGGGACAAAATGTCCCCAAGATTGGTGTTGCACAATTATGATAGTATAAGTTCACACGAGGGGACGTGTCGCTGCAACATGTCCCTGAGACATGTCCCCGCGACATTTTCATGCGGTGTGCAAGCGCTATGATTTTTTCCCTGCTACATGTCCCCGCTTCACTCCCTGCTACATGTCCCTCAGTGTGTACTACACAAACATTTGTCGCTGCTACATGTCGCTGCGACATGTCCCTGCTACATGACCCCTCATGTCTGACCACCTTTAAGATCAGTGAGGTAAAATGGCA
Source organism: Dendrophyllia cribrosa (assembly GCA_024195265.1). NCBI lineage: Eukaryota > Metazoa > Cnidaria > Anthozoa > Scleractinia > Dendrophylliidae > Dendrophyllia > Dendrophyllia cribrosa. The sequence goes on along the minus strand of JAJLRJ010000007.1, from coordinate 11,210,629 downwards.
CTGGTTGCACGAGTTCTCCAGTACGCTCGTGGTGATCATTCTTGCATCCCACGAGAAACCCAAGAGCACGTTAACGAGGAAATGAGTTCCAGTGCAAGCAACTCGGATTTGCAATGAAGTGATTCAGAAGTGGAATCGGATGGCTTTGTCGAACACTGCTTCGAGGTCATGTTTGTTCCAGATATGGATGTCCAACAAGTAAACATGTAGTATTGTTGTATATCCACGTCTGGAACAAACATTACCTCGTAGCAATAACAGGTGGGTGTATATTAAGAAAATGCTGGGTATTTGTATATAAAAAGTGTGTGAAGGGGGGGGGGGGGGGGTCCTACAAAATTTCTGACTGATCAGAGGGGGGGGGGGGGGGGGGGCAATAACTAAATTTAGTTCTTTTGAAGGGGGGTATTACCTAATATTTTCCTACTTGAAGCCCATTTTCCGGCCCCCCCCCCCCCCCCCCTCCTGATAATTATTGCACAGTCCCTAAGGCTGGAGGTGACCTTGTTGTGATACAGAACTAAGTGCTTTTCATATGTAAATTCAGCTAGTTAGCATGAGAAAAACATTATTAACATATGAAAAGCACTAAGGTCTGTATCAAAACAAGGTCACCTCCAGCCTCGCTTCCATTCAAAGGCCAGGTCACCAAACACACAACTGTAAAATGGTCTGTTGAAAACCACTTTCCTTACTGAGTTCTTTTACCGCTATCGTGGATAGCGACTCAAATTTAAAGTATGCTATTACGCCTCCCAAGCTTGAATACTATTCAAATATTGCAATCATTTTTTTTAGGTTATGTCTAAATTATTTTTAAGATTCTGTATCCAGCAGTGTACATGCGTTTTCTATACAAGACGAATATTCAATGTTTAGGAAAATTAGACAAGTTTAAATAATTAATCATCACCATAGTTGAGTTAATTACTAGACACAGTAAGACAACTTCCACCATTCGACCATTTTTTTGTTTATTATCATCACCATGGAAGCTCTGCTTGACGTTTTAATTAACGAAACTGACATCGTTTATTTTCAGACTTAGCGGTATAAATAACAGAAATAAAAAGTATGTTAGTATCTTACCGATGGTGGTGACAAGCTGTAATACAAAGTAAATCGAGTTGATAAAATTCCATGTCGGTTTTTGCTCGTTCTCTCTCATACTTCTTTGGTAATCGTGCAGCAGTTGTGTGATATTTTCCTCACTCATATTGTATATCTTCATCCACTGGCGCACGTTATCCTCAAATGTTAGTTTAGCAGCGTTTTCATCTTTTTCTTTTTCTATTTGCATAAAAACAGCTCCACCGATAAGAACGTAAATAGAAAATCCAAGCAGTCGTAGTAAACATTTCTTGTTAGATGCCTCCATATTATTAAAGGGAACTGTACTTTTATAGAAGTCGTGAAACTCAGACGGAACGATTGCAGCGAGGGCCAGTAATCAATTCGACGAAGAGGCTCAAGTCAGTTATGTTAAACGGTTATGCAGTCATGTGTTGAAGGGAATTTTCTTTGTTCCTGTTTATAAAGCTACAACCTTTAAAAGTTGCAGCTGCCCTTGAATAAAAATCATGTCAATCAAACGCAGGGAATGACGGTTGCTTATATTAGCATGTCGGTTTATATTAAATGACTTTGTATGTAAGCGACTTAAAAGGTTCTAGTTATTTTAAATAATTAATTAATGACAGTCGGCAACCTATTTAAAATGCGATGCAGCTGAAGTAACAAAGTGCTCGAAAACTTTGAAGTTTTCGAGTTAACTTGTTGAGCAGCGAATTGCCTTGGTTGAGGTTTCTGATTTCGCTCCTGTTGGGTGTTCAAGAATATTTTGTGCGTCTTGTTTAGCTCGAGGGAGTTAATATTAGCAGTTTGGAAACGGAAAACTTATCACAAGTTATCTGCCTCGTCCCATATGCTAATTTATTTTGCTAAAGACCTTGCTTGATTTTTGATTGGTTGAGAAACTGTCTTCCCGTCCTCAAAGTCTTCATTTATTCTGGTCCGCTGTTGAAACGTAACAACATTTAAAAAGAACGTAAAGCTCTGGCTCTGAGAATGAAACTGCTAGGAAAATTGGAAAGTTCGCAAGATAGTGTCACAGTGATCACGTGAGGGGACATGGGGGTTACAACCTCCCGCATCCCGTACCCCGTTCTTCCGCCTTCCGTACGTCACCTTTATGTCCCTTTGTCTCCCGACTCCCGCCCTGACACACGTATACATGTGTCATGTCATCTCATTCATGACCTATAACTTAACCGACTTGAAAAGGTTTCCAATGTCACCGGAACTAATGCTGTTTTTTTTAGCCCGAGAACGAATTTACGTTTTCTCGCATATAAAATTTTGTTTTAATCCTCGGAGGACGTTAAATGAAAGTCAAAAAACTTTGTTGGGTTTGTGTTTTTGACTGGATGATAAGCGGTAATAAATAACGAACGCTTGCCTTTTTGAATTTCTCTCCCGCTTCCCGCCCTCGTTGAGATCCCACTCCCGCCCTTTCTTCTCCCTTCTGCCGTACCCCTCCCGCCCCCTGCCCCCCCCCCCCCCGTTACAGTCAGTATATCTATATATATATATCTATATATATATATATATATATATATATATATATACACCCTTTTGCAAAAATATTGACACTTCAAAATATGTATAAATATATATTCGTCGTTTGTGTTTATATCGTATACGTGGCGATAGGCGGCAAATAGTTCTCGAGGTAGGTACAGTAGAGTTTGTAAAATGCTACTGTACCGACCTTGAAAACTATTTGCCGCCTGTCATCACGTATGTGATATAAACACAAAGGACGAATATATATTTATATATATTTTTAAGTGTCAATATTTTTGCAAAAGGGTGTATATATATATATATATATATATATATATATATATATATGTATCTACTTTTGTTTGTGTACACGTGCGACTGGTTTGAAAATATATAAGGAGTGATGCTCGCTATATATAGAGAGTTGTCTTGATGGCGGTATTTAAATGAATGAATTTGCACTTGCCTTACTCCTTAACCCTTTCACTCCCAGAGTTAATTATGGAGACATGTAGTGTAGTTCTAACTTTTGAGTCTGTTGATGAAATCCTATGGTGTGACCATTCAAATGAAACCTCTTTGCCAGTACTTTTGCATGGTACCATTTGTTTTTCAATATTTTACAAAATGACATTTGGGATTTTCCTTGAATTATGATGTTTGGAACTCTTGGGAGTTTGAAGGATAAAGAGGCTTTGTCACCATTTTTAGTCAGGTTATAAAATACATATTTACATCAATGGAAACCCAAAAATAATGTTCCAGTTTTGTTTAAAATTATGCCATTTGGTGTTCCAAATCCAAAATCCACATGGCATAGCTCTTTTAAGTTTTTTCAGTTTTGCTTTGTTTCTTTTCTTTTTTTGAAAATCTTATGGTTCAATTACACGTGGCTCGATATCGTGGAAGCAGTGTAAAAAATACAAAATGAATATTGGAAGTTACAGGGTTAAACCACAGGTAGCCCAAGCTATATGTGTCACAGTAACCGTTACGAGCGAAATTATAAGGATTTGTATGAGAAAAAACGGTCCATTCTAGGAGCTAAAAAATACGAAAAAGATTTCAATAACAATTGCCTACCTTACTTCGCTTGTGTGTTTCCTTGTCTCCTGTGTGGTTTTGGGGGCGATTTAGAGCGTTTCCAGTGAGTTTTAGTTCCATTGCTTTCTCTCTATATATAATTTCGCTCGTAACGGTTACTGTGACACATATAGCTTGGGCTACCTGTGGTTAAACATCGAAGAAACACATACTATCCGAATGGACATCACTGACCATATAGTGGAGATCCGGTCGTAACTATAATGACCACTAACATGATTAATCGGCCATAAAATCGCCTATATAAACGTAACATAGCCATCCATCACACTGTCTAATTAAAAGCTCTAAATAATGCCACGTAACTCCATAAGGTTTAGTCATGTTGCCTGTTACTTCTCTGCTGTGGGTTTCCTGTATCTTGATAAGAAATAGAACACAAACCGCGGTGATAAACATATTGAACTTATTCATTTTTTATAAAACTTGACGTTTCGTATGCTACTACATACATTTTCAAAAGTGACCGTTACAGTGTTGAAAACTATACTTATATAGTATTGAAAAGGGACTGGGACCGAGATTAAGTACAAAACTTAACAGTTGATCTATAAAAAGAAACAGCTAATTAATAAAGCATCAGCTTCTCGCTACTGACGTTTGCATTAAAAGCTGGCTTCAGTTCTTGTATAAACAATGTTTCTTTGATTTTACAGTGGTCCTGTTCCTGTATCTACTCTTGGAAACAGGAATCCCTCCGAATTAAAAGAGATACTTGTTGTTCCAAATACATTTTGTAAAAAAAAATATTAAAACGAATAAGATATAAAAGGAGTTTAAAGTCTACTTTCTTATAAATTCTTTCCTCTTTATCTGTATTTTAAGTAGTAAGTTAAGAATCATTTTCCTCCTCCACTATCTCTCGTTGTTTGATTTTGAAACGACGTCTATACGCTTCATCTGCCAGAATATCGAACAAATATCGCTTGGGTTTCCCTGTTAAGGTAAATAGAAAATAATTAAACTGCTTTTATTTGTATTCGCCACTTTAGAAACGAGAAGGAAACTGGGCCGAGTGACCTTTCGCAACGACTTCTGGGACTGTTACTGGGGACAGAGACAAAAGAAGCGTCCCCTGTAACGATCCCAGAAGTCATTGCGAAAGTTCACTCGGCCAAGTTTCCTTCTCGTTTCTAAAGTGGCGAATTGCATGTATGTATGTTGAACAATAAATCTTTTTGAAGATTGAGATGATAAATGTAAGCAAGCCATATATTTACCCGTCTTGTCGTTTGCTTTTGTGGCGTTTTCTATGAACAATAAAAAAAAGGAAAAATACATTTACAACACTTTTATTAACAAGCTCGTTTCCAGGGGACGAAAGAAGAGAGACCCTGGGGACGAGATTGTTTTATTTAGCAAAGGCATATTTAACAACATAAAAGGAGAGAGACAAAAAGTGTTCCGATACACAATAGGTAGAGAATTACTCAATTCCGAGTTTATTTCTTACCTGAATTGCTCAGGTTGCTAAGATGGAAATATAGCGAAGACACATAAGTCATGATGCTAAGTTCATCCGGGACCTCCATAGCTACCAGGTCATTCGCGTCTAACAAGGCCGGGATACCAAGCTGTTCCTCTGCTACATTGAATGCCTGTTACCAAATAAGATTAGAATTTTCCACTAAATTTTTATAAAAAAATTTGAGATGGATGATATTGCGATTAGGTCATGCACCCCTGACAGCCCCGCCCTTGCCTTTGGATACATGCAAGTCTTCCCGCCCTTGCCATTTGTTTATTTTTCCCGCGCTTGCCACTAGTTCATGTTTTCTTGCGCTCGGCACTTGTTCATGTTTTCCCACGCTTGCCACCAGTTCATGTTTTTCCACGCTTGCCACTAGTTCATGTTTTCCACGCTTACCACCAGTTCATGTTTTCCCACGCTTGCCACTAGTTCATGTTTTCCCGCGCTTGCCACTAGTTTATGTTTTCTTTCGCTCGGCACTAGCTCATGTTTTCCCACGCTTACCACTAGTTCATGTTTTCCCACGCTTGTCACTAGTTCATGTTTTCCCGCGCTTGCCACTAGTTCATGTTTTCCCGCGCTTGCCACTAGTTCATGTTTTCCCACGCTTTCCACTATTTCATGTTTTCCCACGCTTGCCACAAGTTCATGTTTTCCTGCGCTTGGCACTGGTTCACGCTTTCCCGCGCTTGCCACTTGTTCATGTTTTTCCGCGCTTGACACCAGTTCATCTTTTTCCGCGCTTGGCAAATCCCGCAAACATGGTAATGTTTCGATTGGTTTGCTTCACTATTTTATGACGACACATGCTAAGTAAAATCGCTTTACAATACGTCTTAACATAACTGACGTGTGGATGGCAAGACAAAATAATTGACCATATATAAATAATTTCTTTTGTTTTATTTTAGAACAATCGAATTAGTCTATTTATCATGTGCCTGGGATCATTGTTTCAATTTCCCTTTTGCAAAGCCCACAAAAAATTATAATATTATAAATGCGTGTTAATCTTACCAACTCGTTATTTTTTATCATGTCATCCTTGGAGAGATTACTGAAATCTCTGAAAACAAAATAAACAAGATGATAAGTGTGATTCAGCATCTCAAAACTGAAAACAAAAAAGATTAATATGTAAACAAAGAAAAAGCCAGACAAAATATGCCTTTACACTCAAAATATTCATTTTGAGGAGCATTAAAAAATATTACCTCGACATCAGCATTTAACTCCTTTTAGGTTAATTTCTCATAATGATTAACCTCTAATTTCTCCTCAGTGCATTGTCAGATACATTATCAAAGGAAGAAATTATGAGAAATTAGAAACACAGCAACAATAGGATTACCATGAAGTCCGGCACACTATCGATACAAATAGATATAAATAAATAAATAAATATCACAGTCATTTTTTAGAATTTTAGTTTCTCCGCTTAGACTGTACCGTTTCTATTCATGCGAAGAAAGTGAAAGGCTTTAGGTCATGTTAGGTCTCTCTGGCCTTCTCTAGATCCATCCAAGTTGATTCTGAACGGAAGCGTTAAAATTTCCTCATTAGGGACCCAACGAATCGAAGCCTGTTCCAGGCTCCGAGATAGTGGGGAACGCGCGAAGTAAAAAATAGGGGGAAAATCGCAGGGAAGTGCGGTCGGCGGACTCTCCACAGTTCCCCCTCGATTTTTCCCCTTTTTCACTTTGCGCGTTCCTCACTATCTCGGAGCCTGGAAAAGGCTAAACGAATCGCGTCGGTGGAAAAGCTGTTAGAAAGGCCTTGCTCGTAATTACTTAGATTAAAAAGGTATATTTTTCTTTAGTAAAATGACGCCTCAAACTTTCGTAACATCGGAAAATTCAACGCCTTTTGTTTTCAAAGGATAAAAAATGTCAGCTAGGATTTTCAGAAAGGAGCAAGCAGCTGGTAAATTCGGGGGATAAGATTCCTTTCCCTAAAATATTCTGGTGCTGAAATATTCAGCTAAAGAAACCGAAAAGCTCAAACTGTATTAGCTTTCGCATAGTTTACTTTACAGCAGTTTTCAATAGACCAATTTCGATATATTAAAATTCAACTTGAAACAAAATACATCACTACAAGGCTTAGGGGAATAAACCATATAAATCCCTATTATCATTCCCCTGAGCCTCGCAGTGATGTCTTTTGTTTCAAGTTGAATTTTACTATATCGAAATTGGTCTATTGAGTGTGGAAAGTAATTACACAATTGCTTTGGTTTTGCATTTCTACGCTTTGTGATTGGCTAAAAATCTCGTGCCACTTTCTCGACCAATCAGAAGTAAAACCAAAACCAATCGTGACTTGCTCGCACGCGTTTCCCGCGCTTGGCGCTGCCGACATGTAATTGCTTCGAGCTCTAATTTGTTCAGTTATTGAATTGTTTACGACTGCTGTGATTGGTCAGAGTAATTACTTTGGTTTTGGTTTTACGACACTCAATTGAAGACTCACGGCTCTAAAATGATCTAGAAAAACAGTACACCATCATTGCAAGCGTTTTCCTAAACGTCCCCTGTTTCCTCCCTATTTTTCTTCTAGCTGTTGTTTCGGTTTTATCTTGTTAAAGAGCAAAACTAGCTAAAACGTCTTTTTTATATCTTGCACTAACATTCAACAGAAAGATTTAGTGGAATAAATTACTGTTATTATCAAGAGAAGAACAATGGATATTTGTAGCAGTTCAAATATAAGCGGATGGCAATGAAAAACATTCTTGTTTGGAGCATTGTTGAAGCACCTATTGTTGCGTTCGGACATTTCATCATACGATTATCTTTGATCTGTCGGCTGTTGACGTAAACAGTACATTAAAGAAACATGTGGAGGCTCTCTCGTAAACATAATGTGATGCATGAGTTGTAAAAGGAAAAATTTCAGTAGAAGTTTAAAAAAATCTCGTATTCGGCCAGCGAAATTAATAAGTGAATGTCAGAAAAATATAGAAAAAAATTGCTGCAATATAATCGAACTGTTTGAAAAAGATGATTAAAAAAACTTAGAATCGGAAACTGAAAAATAAACTCTTTATACTATATCGCAGATGCATGTACCTACATAAACTGAAGCCAATTAAACAACAAAATAATATTCTTTTCTTTCTTGCAAAATCATGTTGCAAAATCATGTTGAAATGTTTCAACGCTGAACAAAACTACGTTTAAGAAGAGTTGCAAATTAGTCTCTTCGTATTCAAATGCCTGGGTTAAGATGTGGTTTAATTAGAAATTCAAAATAAAAATAACAAGGAAATGTAATTTTCTTACATGTAGTCCGGCTTGAACTTGTGTATTATGGCGCAAAATGCAAGCCCATTCTTCCACGATGTCGTCATGTTATTAACACGAACGTTCTTGTACCCTACAGTTTGTCGCTGACTCCATTCAATGAGAGCTTCTTTACCTTTCAACAACTTGCAATTTCCATGGCCGAATTTTTGCTTTGTGGCCATTGCGTTTGCACTCAATATTGATCATTAAAATTCTTTCTCTTTGCAGAAATTTACGTTTTTGGATCAAGCTGATAATTCAGCCTTCTCAGCTCAAACACGGTTTTCTTTTTCAGTTTCGCGTCTGGCGATTTGCCGACTACGAATGAAGTTGTCAAAATAAAAGCGGCGTTTAAATAACTTCCGTAATCCTCGTGACCAGAAATAAATAAACATGAATGTAGGCGATGATTCTTCAAAGAGAAAAATATTGAAAAAATATTGAAAAATATCACACGGCTCCGAGATAATATTATCAGTTAACTTCATGTAAATATGTTCAAAATCAGGGCAATCAGTGTTTGATTTTTTCTTGATAAACCGAGGACATCTGAATATTTTAGGATTACTTGTTACCTAAAACAGATTGCCTGCTGTGGTTAGTAGCATTTTATTATCGATTACGCTCTGTGTCGCTAGTTCTCAGTCATTTTTTTGAAAAGGTTAACTTGGTTTGTCACTGATAGAAACGAAAACATCTGTAACGCAAACTGAAATCGATTGTGGCAAGGAAACAAGTGACAGAAGGCAAAAATATCGCAGTTTCGATGAGCGATTTTCTTCACAAAGACGCCGACATCAAACGATAGGATTATAAAGTGACGAAGCATACAAGCGTTTTAATTAAAGAGAACAATGAAATGAAAATTCTGTCAAATGCAAGCACTTTACTCATGCAAAACATGATGCGCCTGACAGGACCAACACATCGTGAAAGCGATTCAGATTCTAATGTTCTTTCAGTTAATTGCTGCGGACACCATAAATGTATTGAGTGTCAAAGAGAAATTTAAAAGCTTCGTGGTATCAAATTTCCCTATTTTTCCGTTTGAAGTTTTCGCAAGATAAGGCGCCAGGAGGCTGCTTCGTTTTCCGGTTATGAAATAAAATTTGACAATGGTATTATTTTCGCCACTGGCTGACATATTGAACAGACGGCATTTTTTTGCAATTTTGTTGGCGTAATTACAATTTTAATTGCTTTATACCTGCGCAATTACATGAGGTTTTAATTTTTTTGATCGATTTTTGCAGCTTTAAACTCAATAGCAATTTATCGACCTGCCATGATTTTTTTTTTGCCATGAATCATACTAACCCATTTTTGGATTGGTCAAGCAGAAGAGGGAAAGCGAAAACAATAAACCAAAAGACCTGTTTAAATTAACCAAAGGCTGGAAGGGGGGAACTCAGAGTGGCTGGGGGGTGGGGGATGAGGGGTGGGGGGGGAGGGGAGGGGTGGTGGAGGATTGTCGCAGATAGATAGAAAATGTCAGGAGACTTTGCAAGACATCAACATGACACGAGATAGAACCCAAGACAGTAGGATCGTAGTCGTAGACAGCTGTTTCGTTCTTATTAGAACTCATCAGTACGGCATAACGATGGATAAAAAATGACCCGTACACTCTGAGCTACTCTGTTGAGCCCTAAATATGGACGCACGCTAGCCAAATCACGCCACATCACGTGCTCCGGAAAGGACAGTCCAAAGTGTCATGTTGATGTCTCGCAAAGCCGAATAGGATGGACACAACCAACCTTTGTTAAAAACATGGGCAAAACCATGCTAAAAGAGTAAACACATCATATCGGATCTAAAAAGACCTACGGTCCCAAAAAAAATAAGTAACAATAGAATAAGCACAGGACCGCGAACGAAAATGCTGCTAGTGAACGTAGGATCTGTAAAAGATCTTAGATCCTACGTTCACTAGCAGCATTTTCGTTAGCCTGCGTAGCTGGCGGGATTATTATACCGGGGTACTGCGAGCTGTGCGTTGCGGGTCTGCCAAAAAAAAAGGCCAAAACAGTACCCCGGTATAATAATCCTGCCAGCTACGCAGGCTACATTTTCGTTCGTTTTTGCGGCTCCCAGGTTTCTCCCCTATATCCGCCACTAAAGGCTTTATCGAGTTGCAACGGCATGGTAATTTTCCGTGCGGTGGATTTTTGGCGAAATTGACGTTCGATCGCAAGACAAGGTCGATGTTGAATAAAATGGGATTCGAGGGAAAGCATGAAATATAATTGACAACTTGAGACAATTTAATATTTAACAATTAGATTATTCGCTCGAGATTTCTATCGCGTGATAGTTGATGAGGGCGCAATAGTAATCAACAGCAAATAATCTAGCTGTTTTAGTATAAATCTACTGGATTTTCAAATACTCTTCACAGACACTTCGAAAAGAAGAAGAAGCGGCCGCCATTAGGCTACTCACTCTACTCGTTTTCTACAACAGAATAGATAGTGAGTAGCGTAGCCAATAAGAGAACAGCATTCGTGATAGAACGCCAAAAGATTAAAACTAAGAACATATATAACATACTCGGGATTCTAAAGGCCAAGAAAGTCGGTTGAGATTAATATAAACATGTCACTAAGCACATCGGCACAATTTATACTAGAGAGGAGAGACGAATTATCCGACAAACGAATTATCCGTCAGACGAATAATTTGTCTAAGTCTCGTCTAAGTATAAATTTAAAGACGACTAAATCAAAGGCGAAACTATTTCAGTAAAGGACTGGAGAGAGGAAATGCTCATCGTAAGATACCTTGCGAACAGATAGAAACCAGTAATCCTCTTGTGAAAACTAAGTCAAAAACCGTCTTCGTTTTCCGTCTAGATATAAATTTAGAGGCGATTATCTGTCTTAGACGAATTGGTCAGCTTGTCTTCAAGACGAGCTGATAGACGAATTTGTCGATGGCGAATTTTGCCCCATAATTTGTCTGAACGTCGAATTTAATATATCTGGACGAATTATTCATCTCAGACAGGTTTTTCGTCTCTACTATAACTTGGGCCATTAAAACTTTTACTGGGGTCATCGCATCTGATCATCAGAGATCCAGTGTTTTTCCTTTGTTTCTGTTTTGGATATTCTCAACGTTTAGAAAATGAAGCCTGTTCAGAGCTTTTTTGTTTTGAAAAAATACGAAAACGCGAGTTTTAAATCGTATCTTAAGCAGGTTACCGTATACAAGCAATATATAATTAATTTTAAATTTCCCAAAGATTTGGTGAATCAAAACTAGTTTAAATCAGATTTGGACAGCTTAAGAAAATTTTCATCATATATATTTTTGCTCTTCATTGTAATAGTTTATATTAGTTTGTATACTTTTATTTTCATTTGATTTATTTTCAGACATAAAACGGTTTACAATATTATTATTATATTAAGAAAAGAAGTAAAAAGAAAATCTAAATACAAATACATTTTATTGGCCGAATTTATACTAGAGACGGATTATCCGTTTAGACGAGTTATTGAAAATCTAAGTGTCGACATTACGTTATATAAAAGGCTAAATAAGTATCCGAGGTGGTCCAACCTGATTTTGGAGTATCCATTCTAGTCACGACCTTTTTCCGTCACTTGACATGGCTTTAATGGAAACATCTCGTTCACGTTTCAAGCAATCCAAGAATTTTGGCTCATAATTCGTCTAAGCATCGGATTTATATCTAGACGAATTATCCGTCTCAGACGGATAACTCGTCTCTAGTATAAATTCAGCTAATAACTACGTTAGAATCTTGCGATCTCGACTGAACAGAAACCTATCTCCCTAAATGTAGGGTGGTGTTGACAAACAGTAATTTATCACTTATTAAACTATCTCGAAGAAAAACCACAGGTACGCAATTAACGAGCCAAATTCATCAAAGGCCTTAGAAAGATCATTGGCGCCAGCAGAAATGTAATAATTATGCAAATGAGGTGTAAAAACGAGGAGGGATTGGGGAGAGGGAGGGCATAAAGACAGAAAGATCAGGGAAAGAAAGAGACCGCATGACTTAACAAATCCCCGGAATTAAATCGCTCCTCATATTTACTGTAAACTTGACCTCTAGCGGTCAGTTGGCTATTCCCCAGGGGTGACCGCTTAAAGGAGCATTGTCACGCAGATTTTGCTGTGTTTTAGTCAAAATACACTAAATACAGCTATTTTAATTAACGTTGTCGAATAAAAGCTTAAAGCCAAGACCGCAAGATAGTATGGGTTAGGGTTAATAGCCATTGCATAAAAATCCCATACTACCTTGCGGTCTTGGCTTTTCGCCTTTTTTATCCGACAATGTTAATTGAAATAGCTGTATATGACAAAGTACCTTTGCTCAAACATAAAATTGCTTTTAGAACACCAAGAAGATAATATCAAGTGATTTCTTCAAGGAAGAACAAACCATAATAAGTTTTTCTGCAATTTTTCCACGACTCGTAAGAGGAACTTGAAAAAATTGGCCAATTTTTTCAAGTTGCAATCCATTTCCATCCTGGCCATCCGCAGCCAAAGATAACGAATACTAGTTTCTGTGCGCTGATAGAGTATTTGTTAACAAAACTGGACCATTATTTTAAGGTTTCCATTGAAACAAATATGTTTTTTGGCTTTTCAAAGTGATGCTAAAATAGGTGACAGTGTCCCTTTAATAGAGGTTTGACTGTATTTCGCTTGCTTTTAAGATAGCGAGAGACAACTGTATACTTAACAGACCACGAGATGACGTGTTTTTAGAATGATTATTTTCGGTTCCCTTGATTAATACATGGTATCTTACTGTATTTGTACCTAATACACGGCGAGCCACATGTATAACTATATCTATATAATATTAAAAATGGCCTAAAATAAGAAATAAACGAGAATACAAATAAGGCATATAACGATCAAATGATGTCAGTATATACGTTAATTAATTGAATCCTTAAAAGGTATAACGAGTATAATATATATAGGCTTAGCCTATAGCTGTTTCTCTGTTTGTATTCATTATATTTTTTCCTTCTGCCTTCATTCCAATGTTATAGAACCCAGCGTGTTCTGACAGTCAGCAGTTGATGTACAAGTCACTGATGTACAGTCACTGATGTACAAGGTAACAATGATCAGTGTCCACTTGGACACGTTTCATATAGTGTGTTTGGCGCTTTATTTTAGAGTTAGAAACGCAAAACTCGTTTACTAATCACAAATGTACCACACACAAAGTCGAACCTCTCATGGCAGACACCTCCAAATACAACAAACAGACTGATGCAGACTTTTCGCGAATCTCTTTTTGCTAAAAACCCGACCATATTTTGTTATAACTTGAATTTTTTTTAAACCTGATTTTTAGAATTCAGTCGGCGCAAAAATTAACTCGACATCTGTTTCAAAACGTTTTTTTTCGCTAAAACCTTGACTTTTTCGGTGAACTCTTGGCCGACGTTTTCATTGGAAAGAGGATGTTAGTACCCAGTTTCCAGGAGAGGTCCGTTTTATTTAAAGAAGAATCTCCCTTGAAATAAAACTGAAGAAAGCGGACACTGGTATAATTATTATTACCACTTATTAAACTCAATTATGGTAAGCAAAGGTCAACACTAGCGGAGCAATATTGAATAACAGTCGATGTTCGGTCTATAATACTCTCCATTCCGCTACTGCTTGGAGTTCTCTATTACCTCCTTGTCTGCGCGAGGCCTGAAGCGAGGGTCCTGTTTGAGTCTTAATGACGTCACAGCTCAAGGTAGAGCCCAGGCTTAAACGAGCCAAGAACGCGCAGGAACTAAAAGCGGGGTCTTCATTAAAGCAACGATAGTATAATATGGTAAACAAACGTTTCCCACATCTTATTTCAGTTCGACCTATAGCTGCGATAAAATAAAAAGGCAGCGGCGGATCTTGTAGGGAGGGGGGAGGGGGGGAGGGGGAGGGGGAGGGGGAGTCCCGGGGCTCCAGGGATTCCCCTCTAACATTTTCACTCCGTCTCCGCCCCGCTTTGGCAACGGTAACGGCAGCGAGAACGGCACAAAACAACAGGTTTAATAAGCAACACCAATGCCTCTGTACGTGTGTTTTACATTTTGGTACATTTCTTTGCAGTTCCCTGCAAAACAACAAAGTCAAATGATCAAATTATAGGTTTTGCGGGGAAAATGGACACACGACGGGTAATTTTCCTTGCTATATTTAAAGTTGAAAGTCATCCCTCCGAATTTAGCTCCGAGACAATTCAGTCACATCTGACAAACTAAACAAATTGAAACAACTGCACAGTAGTTTTCGAAGAGCGCAAATTGTTGTTTTTAAAGTGACGTTTTTCTTATTGGCGTTGCCGTCGTAGTTGCTAAAGCTCCCTATTCACTCCCCCCTCCCCTCCGTACGATGGAGCCTGGAGCAGCCATTGAAAGGTGCTTCAACCTTTAGATACATTTTTTGAATAGTAGACGCTCTATAAATGCAGTATCTTGAGCATTTTAGCATTTAGTGTAAGATGGTCATTTCAGATCTTAAGATGTGCCAACAGTAATGCCACTCTTTCGGTCGTTCAACCATGAGATTCCACTGTGTTATCTCGAGTCCTTGGGCATCTAACATAACCTTGTTTACTTTGGTATCTAAGTTGGTATCTGACCCAGTCTCTTCCTCTTCGCTTGATTTGCTTCGTCGCCTGAAGTTTAATTTCTTTCCAAAGTCTTTGAGAGTGAATGAAGAGCTTCGCTTCATTTCGTTTAAGCCTGTAGACGGTTTCCTTGTTTCCTCGTGTACAGCGGTGCTCTCGCTTTCTAAACCTTCTGCATCATTTAAATTTTGTTTTCTTTCAAGAGCTTCCAACTTCTTCTTTATCGCAGCCTTCAGCAGTAAATCTTCTGTGGTACTTTCATTTTGGTTTGAAGCCTCCGTTTTGATGCAAGTCTCGCCGCTATTTTGTTTGTTTGATTGGTGATCGTCTTCCCGTCGCGAATGTTCAGATGAATTCGGCGACTGATTTGCGTTCCCACTTTCGACTTTCGTGATATCATTATCTTTCGTTAAGACATTTAACACGATGCCATTATCAGTAGGATCACCTTTGTTCTTCTCTTGTTCTGATTCTTTTTCTTGGTGTATGGGTGGTTGATCCTCGCCGCCATGATTAGGCACAAACTCTAATTCCTTGATGGAGGTCATCAAAGATTGGAAAAGTCGCTGATGGACCAAAGCTTGTGTTTTGCTTTCGTCCGACCCAGAGATTTCTGTTGTGTTTTGGACTGCTGTATGAGAACTCGATATTTCTGTTTTGCCCCTTTCTGCAGGAGCTATGATTTTCGACCCATCATCACGCGTCGCAAAGTTTGTACCCAGATCTTTTTCTAAACCCACAACGAGATCTGGGGCAGAGTACCAAACTGTTGTCAGTTCCCCTGTGCTCGACGAAAAAGACTCTCTTTGTGATCCTTTCCCAGCTTCGTTGGTTTTCGTTGCATCAGCTGCAGCTTTTTTCCTGTCATTTTCGTCGTTGATAACGAGCTTTTCACCCTCCTCTTTTCCTTCATCAGCAGTGTCTCCATTTTCCTTTTTATATGTTTTATATGTTACCTCTTCACCTAACTCTTCGTTGATCTTCGTGTTCATACTCTTCTCATTTGCCACGCGGGTCCAAGATGCCTGCTTCCATCTCAGGGCGCTCGAATTCACACTTCCTATCACAGTGTCCTTTTTGCTGAAAGACACTTTTCGCGAAAGATCCCTCCCCTCCTCTGTCTCATCCTTGCTGCGTGTCATTTCCCCAGACATCCCTCCTTTGCCTTTCAGAAAACGCAGCACTTGATTAACTTGTTTGGTCTGCGCACTTATGACTGCCTTGTACCCGAGACTGAGCCGAACACCTCCGACGAACTTCGCTTTCTTTCCGACGGAGGTGTGACTGTCGGCTATGCAGATCTCCAAAGCACGGCGTTTGATTTCATGGTAGTTGATACCGACAACAAGAAACTGTTCGTTCCAATATGGATCTTTCCCTTTTCGTGTCTTTGTTCTACACTTAGTCGTTTTCTTGGCATCGGGAAGAAGGTAACTAAGAAAAAAGTAAAAGAACAAGTTAACCATAGCGTCTACCCGCGCCAATTTCAAGCATGAACTTCGCGTACTGATTAGTTTATTGCTATGTTTACATCTGTTATCATTTACTCAATGTGATTACTTTTGTTTGGTTTTACGATACTTTATTAGAGTGGTTTTTAATTGATTGTCGAAAGTAATTTGGCGATTGCTTTGCATTACTACGCTTTTGCTAAAAATATCGCTCCACTTTTTAACCAATCAGAAGTAAAACCAAAATCAACTGCGACTTGCCCCCACGCATTTTCCCGCACTTGGCGCCGGCTGCATGTATTTGCTTCGAGTTCTGATTGGTTCATAGGATTGTCTGCGTCTGCTGTGATTGGCCAGAGTGATTACTTTGGTTTTGGTTTTACAACATTGGCAACATTGCATACCACTTTGAGAAGGTTTCTAGTGAACCCTGTTTCACTCCCGGTAAATCTCTTCCTCGTAGGAGGTGAATATGGAGAAATCCTTGGCTTGATTGATTACTTGTGTTTTGCTTGTAGTGTCGGGAATCCACTTCAGTTTCTTGTGAACTACTGTAAAGCAACCCCACGAGGATTCTGGGTCTCCCTAATGACTGAAGAGGAGGCTGGAGAAGGAATAAAGAAGATAAAATGTGTATTTACAGGAAAATTTTCGCCAATACTTTAACTAAAAAGATTTTCTGACCTCGTTTTCGGACATTAAACGTCGGCACATTTCGGACGTTTTTCTAATAGTTTCTTCATTTTTAAGTACACTACAGAATACCATCACACACATTTATATCCTAAACTGACCCTCTACAGCGAGCGTTCCAATTTGGAACGTAACATCATCAAATCATAGGAACATCAAACTTGCTTGACTCGCTGTATACTTAACCTTGTGACTAACACGCGCATTGAGTATTACCTGGATGATCAACCGGGATATCCCATGCAAAGCATGCACTTAACGTGACCACGTGACTAACACGCACCTTGAGTATGACCTGAATGTCCAGCGGATACTCCATGCCGCGCAGAATGTTCTGTGGAAACAGCTGAGTGACCTGATCAGCTTCTCCAACGAAATGAACGATAAGCGTCAACTCTGGTGAGTTCTGCAACTCCGTGTACGTCACATAGTCACTGCCTGTAGTGATAAAATAACATTAATATGCCGGGCACATAAGATGATGACTGTTACAAGAACTAAAAACAAAGGAAGTTAAAGATTTCACAGATTCTATTAATATGGCCACGAGCAGTGCAGTAAAAAATAATTACTGTATTTAAAGGGGCTATGTCACCATTTTTAGTGTTATTTTCAAAAGCTAAAAGACATAGTTATATCAGTGGAAACGCAAAAATAATGGTCCAGTTTTGTTTAAAATTGCTTTACGAGTATAATGAAACTATAAACAAGTGTCTCTGTCTACAGATGGTCAGGATGGAAGTGGATTGCAACTTGAAAAAATTGGCCATTTTTTTTTAAGTTTGTTCAATGTGTTTTGGAAAATTTGTTAAAAACTGATTAGGGTTCATTCTTTCTATAAGAATTTACTTGATGTCTTGTTCTTGGTGTTCTTAAAGCATTTCGTGTTTGAAATAAGATGCTAAGTTTTAATTCTAGCACAGTCTGAGACAAAAACATAAAAACTGCCATGACATATAGTATGCCCCACCCATTTCTTCCTGAGTTTTCTAACGTACAGCATGTCGCACTCATTTTTGCGCTGATGTTTTTCTAACAATGGTATTTTTGCCTCACGTATACCGCACCCATATCTGCCCTAGTTTTCTATCCTACAGCATACTACACCCACATTTGCCTTGAATTAATTCTTACCTACAGCATACCGCACCCTTTGCCGGTTTGGTTCCCCCATCATTGTAACCATGATCTCGCCTCCGTAGTCTTCCACACAAGACAGTCGTATAGTGACCTCATCCACCAACAGCCCACAGCAGCCGAAATCCATGCGCCATTTGATACACCCTGTATTGGACCCGGGCACTCTCTCTAGGTACACCTACAGACAACAACAAAAAAAACTGGTGAAAACTTGTCCAATGGTGAAACATAAACCTAGTATATGGCCTTCTTTTTCCCACGCTCGTGACATGAACATTATACCTTTCTCAGGTGAAAACACTCCAACAATTTAAGAAATTATGTAGCAAACTTGAAACTTCCGTATGCTTAGACCAAGAACTGGTCTAACTTAAAACTATAACCTATATACCCTTGTTCAGGCACTTTAATATGCCTAGGATTGCTCACAAGCATTGTAATATTACGTAATATTTGACAGAGTGATTATTTGTCATTTTTAACTCGTAAATACACGAAGCGTTATGAAGGAATTATAGCAGACGGGGGACAAATATGCAAAGTTTCACTTCTTCCTTCCTTCCTTCCTTCCTTCCTTCCTTCCTTCCTTCCTTCCTTCCTTCCTTCCTTCCTTCCATGGGCTGTAAAATTTTATCGGTAATTCCGCCAGTGCGGCCTTTTACACGTTCCAAATGCAAAGAAATATAGATTGGAAATACTCGACCGCCGAAAAAGAGGACACCATTAACGCGATGTACTGATGTTTCGCGTTTGGAGTCCTTTGATAGAAAATTAAAACCGATCTAAGGACTTCAAATGGATTTTTCAACATAAACACGGATTAAATATTAAAATTTAACCACTTTAATTACTTTGCGCGTTGGAGGTCGAGAGGTGCGCTGTTTCTCAACCAGCACTACAGGGAATCACTGGTCCGCGTTCGAATCCGGGTAAAGACATCGGATAATTTATTCTTTTTTCCCTTTCTTTTATTTTTAAACGGAAATTTGATGAAGTTGGCAACCTTTACCGAAAGTCTTAATTTAAGTTCTTTATTTCTAAAATTTCGACCCAAAACATTTGTCTCTAAAAATCTGTGGTCATTAAGTCATAAAATCTGTTTACCGCGGTGATGGGCTAAATGTCATTTAAAGTCACTATGAAACTATTCCTCAAGTGCATACCTCTATATACCATGAATGTTTGGGTGAAGAACCTTTTATTTAAAGCTTTTAGTATTCACGAGTTGGTTCATAGGCCGAGCCTTTGATTATATTTCCGTACTTCATTTGTGACAGAATTATGTGTGTTAATGTTATAGTGAACTTTTATGGATGAGGACACTTTGTGATGCCTATCATGGAGTAACGTGACCTCCCTCTGCGTGCAATCCTGGACATTATTCTGTTCAGTAGCCTCCTGAAAATCGGGGAACACTTTAGAGTGACAAAATTAACTCCGCCTTTAGTGGGCTTATAGTGGATTTATGCATAGCATAGATACCTGTCCAATGTCTTCGTTGATGTGTCGGCGCACGGAGTCCACAGAGAAGAGAGCCTTTTCCCATCCCGTGATGACCCCCTTTGACGATGGATCTATGGCATCGAACCAGTCTCTATAGTAACTGTTACACGTGTTACTGTAACGCAATCGGAATCTGGGGGCAAAACAAAGACCAGAATCAAACAAACCAGTTCGGTAACGGCTTGTTTTGGTTTTGAATTGAAAAACCTCGTACAAAGGACAAACTTTGTTGACCTTTGTTGGCTTCTCAGCCAGTAAGGAGAAAACCAAAAGGCCCTTTCCCCTCACTTGGCACCAGTTGCACGTTACCCACACTTAGCACCAATTACACATTTTCCCGCGCTTAGTACCAGTTGCACATTTTCCCGGGCTTGGCACCAGTTGCACATTTTTCCTCGTTTGGCATCAATTGAATGTTTTCCCGCGCCTGGCGCCAGTTATACGCTTTTTCGCGCTTGGCACTGGTTACACGTTTTCCCGCCCTTGGCACTAGTTGCACGTTTTTTAGCTCTTGGTACTGGTCTCACGTTTTCTGCGCCTGGACATGGTTGACTGATTGTACGTTTTCCCGGGCTTTATTGTTTTTCAGTGGTCTTTAGAAACCGCTTTATCAACGATTACATTTCTCAAATTCTGAATAAGTTAAATGATCACGTAATGTGATAGTTTCATCCGACCTCGAAATATCGTCTTCATAGACGAACAAATCGACGCGGACAAAATCAAACGATTTGTACGTCCAAAATCGTGTCCGTCCCATTTCATACCACGGCGACTTGTCGGTCTGAGACAACTCCTTGTTCGTCAAAAAACGCTGTCCGTCTTCTATTGTCGGAAAACGGCCAATAAACCTCTTTCCAAGCTTTTCTTCAACTCTAGCTTAAAATTAGATTTTGTCTGATAACATTATCAGCAAGAGAAACGAAGTCCTCTTTCCGGATCGTATTAGAATTTAGAATGTTGGTTTTTGAGGGGAAAACCGGAGGGGAAAACCGGAGTACCCGGAGAAAAACGTCTCGGAGCAAGGAGAGAACCAACAACAAACTCAACCCACATTTGACGCCGGGACCAAGGATCGAACCCGGGCCACATTGGTGGGACTTAAAATCTTTTAAATTATAGTGCTAATATTTAGTTTCTCAGACGTTTCGAGGCTGCTGCCTCTTCATCAGTGAGTTTGAACGCAACTTCATCAGTGAGTTGCGTTCATACTCACTGATGAAGAGGCAGCAGCCTCGAAACGTCTGAGAAACTAAATATTAGCGCTATAATTTAAAAGATTTTTAAGTCTACATTCACGATAACGCGCTACACAGATTTATTCGCATTTTATGTGCATCTTTTGATCACATTGGTGGGAGGCGAGTGCTCTCACCACTACACCACCCCTGCTGGAAATATGATGTTCTTAAAACTAGGCAGCATATAAACCCGATAACGAATTTGTGAGGCGATAGTCTTTGTTGGTATAATAGTCACCACGAAATAGCCCTTTAAGGTCGGCACACACGAGGGGACCAGTCCCAGGGACCGGTCGCAGGGACTGGTCCCCTGTCGGAGTTTACACGATGGGACGAGTCGCGGGAACCATTCCCTTGAAGGGTTTACACGCTGGGACCTGTTTCACAACAAGATAGCAACATTTATGACGATTTTTAAAAAAAGAATATCGCTTTATGGAGATGGAAAAAGAGCAATTTTCAACAGAGAAACCAAATTTACTAAATTAACCGCTGAAAGTGTATCAGTCAGCTCTGAGCGTTACTGGACAAACTGTGTTCACCATGGAGTGTTGATAGTGTTCGTAATCTCCTTTTTCGACCATTCTTCGATAAAGGTTTTTCTTTAGGTGTTGTATATTGCTGCATAGAACCCCTAAAAAACAATGACTACTGACGTCCCTCAGCCGCCATCTTGAAACGGAGAACGTACAGAATTATGGGAGCTTAAAATGCTGATCAGCGATTGGTTCATTTTCATTTCGTCGCAGGGACCAGTCCCACGAACTGTTCACACGAAGGGATGAAGCAAAATTTGAGGGGACCAGTCCCTGGGACTGGTCCCACGAATTCAAACCAGTTTGAATTTGTGGGACCAGTTGCGGGGACCAAAATTCAGTCCCTGCGACTAGATTTTTTGCCGAAATTAGCGGTTCACACGGAGGGATTTGGTCTCCGGGACTAGTCGCAGGGACTGGTCGCAGGGACTAGTCCCCTCATGTGTCCCGACCTTTAGATTCGTGGATTCGAAGCTGAACACTAAAAAAAAAAAATAAATAAAATATGAATATCATGATTTAAGAAATAAATATTTTATTCAATGTGCAATGTTTTGTTTCAATACGAATAAATGGTTGCTGAATTCTGAAATGGAATAACACACGTATAACACGGCAATCGTAACATGTTGCACTGATTTTTTAAGACCGATTTCTGAGAGTTTTCATTGATTCAGCAGTATTAAGAAACTGGTATATTGTAATTTTCCATTGTGAAAAATAAATCAGAAAAACATATTATCTCAATTATTTGTCTGTATTGTCGCCCGATGGCCAGAACATCGAATTCAGGTGTTTCGTTTTGTAGCTTTGTTATTTTGTTTACGGTATTGAAAATAAAAACATAGAACTTACCGAGAATGTTATAAACATCGATATAAAAGTGATTTATAGATTTATTATAATGCATGGCCGTCAAGAAAGTGAATGATTATGTCGATTAAAAACAAAGCATGCTGTTATGGTTACAAGCGAATGATTCAGTTATTTGTAGTCTATGACTAACCATGTACAATGAATATCTTTTTGTACTTTAAACAGTACAAAAACTTAGTTAGCTAGTTACCTCTTTTAGTGGAAAAACTCCTTCACTGAAGGATACAACGATTGTTATATTATAAAAAGAAATATTTTTTCAGCCAATTTAAACCTAATGAAATCCGGCTTTTCATGCCCTCTAGGCATTGCATGCTATAGCCTGTGAGTGATTTAGAATTAGCATTTCGAGCCGGGATTTTCACAATCGCTTCAGTTCAGTTTTCGTGCTTTCAGTGATCCCCCTACCAATTTACTGATATCACTTTTTCACATGGATGGAACGTATCGCATAATCGCTGTTTTAAATAAAATTGCATTCCGGTTTATTTTTTATTTTTATGTTTCAAAGGAAGAAATCAAAAGCCATTCCACCTACCTAGACTCAATAACCTCTTCTTTGTTTGGGGTAAAAGTATAACTTGTCCTCTGCTAAAAAAATAAACGCAAGCATTAGATACGTTAAATTGCGACATCTTATTTTTCAGTCAAATATGAGATATCGGACCTATAATAAGGGCTATACCATAAACATATTATAAGTCTATACGGCGAGTTGTTTCCGTGCCCAGCTTCAGAGTCGCGCTCATAACAATATCAATATTACTTTTGTTGTTTCGTAACTGTTAGATCCAATAAATCATCAACAAACTTTAACACCATGGAGAAGATATTGAAAACTAAACATCCATAACTTGATAAAGGAAAGAACAGATCTTGCTTCAAAAAACGCAAATTTCAGGCCGCTCAAGAATCCACAATGGAGTGAACACAATTTAGACGACGTGAAAACGAAATTTAAATAAGCACCGAAGCTTTTAATATGGAAATAATGACATACACGAATTTCCGGGGTATCGATTTTTTTTGACAGAATAATAGTCTGCTGAAAATCAAAAGTAAATACTAAATTCTAAACCGAGAATGCTCACACGGCAGGACATTTTAAAATAACAATCACTTTTCTTCCGATGTCACGGAGGCGGTTTGCAAAATATAGATTTCCTCACTTTCACGTTTCTTATCTATGCAACGCGCGAAGTAATCGTAAATATAGAAAAAGCTTTCTCCTTTTAGGCTAATATAATGCCTCATTTTAATTGAGAGAACATTAATGGCCCGAAACCGTTTCGATTTTTTCTGTTTTGTATTTATCGTTTTAAAAGTTTTCCCTGGAAACCAACTGTGTAATATATTGAATGTCTCTAACGCAATAAATCTTTTGCGATTGTTTTGGGGTGAAACTAATGAGATATTCAGTATTTTTACTTGTGATTCTCATTAATCTCGAGTTGACATTTCATGTGCAGATGCCACGGGTTCTGTTATTCCCAAGTCTCCTGAATTCGTTAATTAACCCTTTGGCTACTAATAATGCCAAGTTTAAAACAGAAAACATGCCCGAATTCCGTTTTGTAAAATACTGAAAAACTAATAGACTTTCCCAAAGTCCCTTCCAATACTAATTTTCGATGTCTAAGGGCGCTTACCATTTGTCAGAACTGGCCGGCCGGACCGCTCAATTCGTAAATATTATTCCATTATTTGCTAGAACTGGTCGGCCAGACTGGTAAATTTGGAAATAGTATGCACCCTTTTGATGGACTTGTAGGAACAAGTCTTCAAGAAGATGCATTCTAGTTACAAACGGACCGGTCTGGCCGGCCAGTTCTGACAAATGGTAAGCACCCTAAGTTTCTTCGTTTGAAGACTTAAGGTTCACTGTCCTGGCTGGTATATCGTGTTTTCATGATTTTGACCAGGAGCTCGCTCAAAGCTTGCTTTATTATTTTGAAACAGGAAGAAAAAAATCGCCAAAAGAGACAAAATAAAAGGCTGAAAGAAGAAAAATTCCACCGGAAAGGCAATTTTGATTTCTTGACCGCCTGTCACGAAATCAAGTTTTGATGAACTGACCAATCCTGTAATTTATTTCCAAACTACTACTTTTGTTTTGCTCTATAGAATCGTTTTATCCAATTTAGGTATATACTCTCTTATGATATTTGCGCGAGGAATTTAAAGGGCGCTGTCCCGTTGAAATCAAAAGTTTTGATTTCAACGGGACAGCGCCCCCTTAAATTCCTCGCGCAAATATCATAAGAGAGTACTAATATGCACTTATTGACTGAGTGGGAGGGCCGGACGGGAAAATATTTGGCTAGAGGTCATGGCGTGCGCCATGACCGAGAGCCAAATATTTTCCCGTCCGGCCCGACCTAACTCAGTCAATAAGTATTTTATAATATGACTAGAAAGTACAAGAATAGTCGTGCAGTGCGAGGTCGCTTGAACTCGAGCGGGGCCGGACGGCTTTTTCCGGACCGGCTCACGTCAACCCGTCCGGCCCCGCTCACGTCACCTTGCGACTATTTTCTGTAGGATTGCGTCAGCGGGGCCGTACGGTCATATTATAATGGGAATTAAGTCACACTTATAATGCGACTAAAATAGTTGAGAAGGCCGATAACTAAAATCATCCAATTCGAATTCTTATTAACCGGTCCGATATTTTCTAAATACCAGACCGGGTAATTTCCCGATCATGGGATTTTTAAATCACATTTATCATTCTTGTAATAGAGCTCTATTTTAATAGAATCAGCTTAATTAAAATCAAGGTTACTCGGGATCGTACTACGAGGATATCGGCCCTCGGGTTTTTTCTCTTTGTGTCAAGATATTTTTTAATTATTGGCAGGTGATAATCCAGTGAGAAAAAGATGTCAGACTCCTGTCTATGAGTCGTCTATAAATACGCCCACCAAAATTAGGTTTATTTTATTTCGATGAAACACAGCTTTTACCAGCAAAACGCGACCCAACGCCGTTAAAAGAGGCAGATAAAGTTGAATTTTAGTGCCTGTCAATCGAAGAAAAGCCGTTGAAATTATTTTGAATTCTGACAGGATTTCAAGCAAACAGAGTTAAAAACAATTTTACCAGCTAAAAGAAGGCAAAACTTACTCAAAATTGATTTTCAAGCCAATTTAAACAAAAAAGGCTGCCGTATGCATGCAGAAAACGTATTTTTGAAATAAACTTTCAAATATCACCACTCGTGAATATGCAAACTCAGTGATGCATGTATGAACGTTAGACGGATCATAAAGCCGCAACACGCATGGTAATTTTTTATCATGTTGAATGAAATGTTCTCTTTGAAACTTAAAATGTTTGTTTTTAATTTGTTTTTACTTTTTATTTTTGATAAATTTGTTCAAAATCAAGTAGAAATTAAAAAAACAATGTTAACGGCTTTCCTTTGATTGACATCCACCAAACTCAAGTCTGGAATGAAGTGCGATAGGTCGCATGTTAAAGCGGGACTCAACCTAAATCTGAATAAAAATTTACTGAAAGGGTTAAAGAAGGGATAGAAGAAAGAAAATGATTTTTGGAACACCAACAGACAGTTGACAAGATACCCACGCAAGAGCATCCCAGGTTACTATAGTGGACTATTTTGGTGTCCATCTATTAATTATTAACTACAAATTCTAATTTTAAAACTTCTTCTTATTTCTTTTAATTTTACAAATCCTTTGATAAAAACTATTTCCTCCCAAACACACTAAAAAATTACTCAAAAAATTTACAGAACACCCCATAACAAATAATTTGCGTATTCTAAATCTGATCAAATTTAAGGATATAAGGAATAGCTCTAGACTTAGAGGTCAACACTCGTTTTTATCTCTCAAACTGACTTTTCTCTATCACTAAAAATTTCATAAAGTATAACATATTTTACACTTTGAAATCTGAAAAGAAGGCCGAAAAAGATCATAATGTTGCATGCCTTGAACCCGTGTCGTTCGCTTCATAACTAAGGCGCATATCCACTACACCAACAAGGACTAGCTGACGGGAGCTGTATTTTTTAACATATTTATAAAGTTACCCATAACAATAATTTAAAGCTTACCGTTTTCAAAATCAGTGCTTAACCCTAATCACTGTAGACCGGTGCTAAACCACAAAAAGCTATTCTTTGCTTAACCAGAGCTCTATTCTCTCAGTTGTCTATCTAATAAATGGGGTTCTGCTCCCGCAGTCAGGCCCCGGCTGTTAAAAAGGTGCATAGCGCTATCCACCGGATAAATCACTATCCAGTGTATAACACAATGGATTTTGTTAATACTTATCCACTGGATAGTGAGAATACTACATTATGTAAACTTCAACGTCAGTTTGAGAGATAGTAACGAGTGTTGACCGAATGGCCACTGGCCAATTCCTGACCCAACTGCAAATTATAAAAATATTACTGCCGCGCATGCGCGAAGCGTAACAGCCCGAAGAAAGGGAAAGATTAGAACGAAGAAAATTAAAAGTGAATGAACTAAATGATTAAGATAAAGGAAGGAAAGAAGGAAGAAAAGCGAAGCTAATTAATTAAGAATAATACAAGAAAGAAAAGGAGAAAGATCGATTAAGGAAGGTAGGAGGAAATAAATAGATAAATAAACAAATTGATAAAAGAAAAAGGACGAGAAAAGACGAACAACTGGGAAAGAACAAGATAAAGTCTTAATTAAAAAACCTACAACGAAACGAACAAAAATATATCGATAAATAAACGAGCGAATTAATGAAAAACGAGACAATAAAAAAGGAGAAAGATCGATGGGAGGAAGGTTGGAGGAAAAAAAAACGAACCATGCAACGAGCAAATGAATAAATGAATAAATAAATGATGAAAAAATGAATTCATTCATTCATTCATTCATTTATTTTGTCATTAACCACATTAAAAATATATAATAATAATAATAATACAATACACCAGGAATTTCTAATAACTTAAAAGATGATAGACTACAAAAAGTTTAAGGTGGTAGTGACAAGGAAGCCTATATAGAAGCCGGGGGCTTATGAACTATAGGCTTCCTGACAATATAGAATACATCATACGAATTATGAGGACAGCATGAAATATAAAATGTATTATTTTAAAAAGAAAAGAAAAGGAAAGGAAAGAAGAAGTATGAGCTCAACAAAGAGTATTTTTGACTAAGAAAGAAGGAATTTTTTAAGTCTTTTGCCAAACAAATGGATGCTTTCCATTTGAATGAATGAAGTAAAGAATGAATAATCATATGCATGAATTGTAAGCGATAGAAAAAGCAAACGAACAGACTAACCGACATGTAAAATTAATTACAAAAATAGTAAATCTTGAAGGAGAAATACAAAAAATTGTCAATGGTATGAGTATTATAAATGATAAATGTTAATACTTACCAAGGCCGATATGAGAGTCTTGTTGTGAACAAGAGAGGAAATTTGCTTCCACCTTGCCATAATGCCTCGCTTATTTCCTGACAACTCTACTTATAAGTACAACAGCGATATCAGCTTTTATCAACCGGTATATCAGTAAATAAGTGCCGTGTCACCTTCACATACCATGCGGCCACAGAGACCGGAGAAAAGAGCTGATGTAGTAGACAGGAAGATAAGAGAGAGAGATGTTAAGAGAGAGATGAGTTAAGCTTGGTTATAGCTGTAGGGACTAGCCATAGGTCAGTAAAATTAGATATAAAGAAAATTCCAGAAAATAACAAATAAATAATTAACGCTAAGAATGACAAGGCATTTTAGTAGTGTGCAGCTTATTTTAATGAAGATTATTATGTTTTCAAGCACTTTTATTGAAAAGCGACGTTCCCTTTTCAAGAAATAACAAGAAATTAGAAAATAATTTTACAGCTTAAATTAAAGGCGTTTTTTTAGGTGCTTGAAGTTAAATTTCGTTTCGTTTTTTCGGCAAAGCAGGTGGTCACAGTCTAAACACGGAAAAACAATAACACCCTAATGACCTTTATTTTCATGTTGTTTAAACAAAGTTTTCCGAATTGAAAGGCTTGCAAAACAGTCCTGTTAAATATTTTCGCTGGAAACGTTTTCGTTTCATCACTTCATGCCATAAATTGCGATTAAAAAAAAAACGTTCACAGTTTTGTTGTCAGAAACAGCGACAGCGTTCTATCAGCGTTAAACAACTTTTAAATATTGGTTCAGTATCTTCGATGTGAACATCTGCCAAGAGAAGAAAGGCCCGGTTCAAACGTCGAACTTCACATGTGCCGAATCTAATGCAAATGAGCAAAATCTATTGTTCTTGCTCATTTGCATTAGATTCGGCACATGTGAAGTTCGACGTTTGAACCGGGCCTAATTCAACGGATTGTTCAAAGTCACCCAGCGATGAATGTTTAGTGAAACGCTTGGAATGTCGTTGTTCTGTTTTTCCATATCATTTTAGTGCCTTAAAAAGAAACTGTGTGAAAGCTGATACGGTTTGAGCTTTTCGGTTTTTTAAGCTGAATATTTCAACAGCGGAAGATTTTCAGGAAAGGAATCTTATCCCCCGAATTTTTTTTATCCCAACCTTGTTCCCAGGGACTCTCTTTCTTCAAGAGAAGAGAGAGAGGTCCTGGGAACGAGATTGATTTTTATCCCTCCGAAAACAAAAGGCGTTAGAAATTTTCTAATGTTACGAATAAGTCGGAGGCGATCTGATATTTTATATAAGAAAACTCTAGTTTTTAATCGAATTTATTACGAATTTTCAAGACGACTAAGGCCTTTCGAACAGCGTTACACCGAAACGATTCATTGGCTGCTCCGGATTGTTGACATTGTTGGTTGGTCTATTCACATACGGTATCTGTGGTTTTTCCATTTATACGTCGAATTCGATCGAATGTTACGTGAAGGTAAACATACTTTTAAAAGAGTGAAACTTCCCCTCTCGATTATTTGTGTTATGTAAAACAACAATTGCTAGTAAACATCCACCTTCATTTTGCAGACTAACAAAGGTGACGACTGAATTTTCAAGAAAAAATATCATAGCGCATCATTCTTACCAATTGACCACCGCAAATTAAATTGACATCATTTATTCCAATAATCAGCCATATGGCGTCTCATGTATTGTTAGGGAAGATTAACAGCTTTTGCCGTTAAGCTGAAACTGGCAAAAAGGTGGTAACACGACGAGCTGGTTAATTAATAAGCTACTTATTTGTTTTTGAAAGAAAAAAAGCCGGAGAGATACTTAATAGAATATTTCCCATAGAAACTAAAAAGTCAACTTCTACCTAATTGTATGCAACCCATTTTCATAGCCTACGGGTATTGCAGCTACGGCTCATACCTCTTTTTTAATGAAACTATTCTATTTGCATATTTTAAATCGTTTTTATTCATTATTATGACTTCTAGAAGTTCCGTTTTGCCTTCACTGGGGACTGCCAAACAAAATGTGAAAACACGCAACACGCGCGCGATGAGCTGAGTTTCCGCTCACCATCAGTTCCCACGCGTGGGTTCTTGGTGAAATGTTCATGAAATGTTGGATTTCCAGTATTCAGTTATTATTCATTAGCACTTCACAAAAAAAACCTGTTCGCCTTGTTCGGTACAGGTAATTTACTTGAAGATCGCTGTACACTTTACGAAAAAAAAAAAAACATTACAAAACATTACTCTCGCAATTATCGGGGCTTTGTAGAACTCTTAGAGATAAAACATAGACCCATGCATGGCTATTCGCTTAATTTCTGTAAGTTTTTTTATGTATGCCAGAATTGAAACCAATTGTTTAGAAATTTAGATCAGTGATTTAATATAAATTGAATTTTTTAAACACTAAACTAGTGAGCAGCACTCTGCAAACTGTAGTTGCAAAACTTGTTTATTCTCCTACGCGTTTCGTCTAACTAACTGTCGTAGACTTCTTCAGGGAGTTTTACAAACATACACTAAATGCCTGTATTTAAGCCATTAAAGCGGCTATTTCGAGAAACAGACCACAAAGCTGCGGCCGGATTTACTAAAACCGTGGCCTCCAAAATAACTCTCTCACGCCGTGCGTAAATATTTCGCAGCTTCGCCTGTTCCTTTTTCGTAAATCCGGCCGCAGCTTTGTGGTCTGTGTTTCTCGAAATAGCCGCTTTAATGGCTTAAATACACGCATTTAGTGTATGTTTGTAAAACTCCCTGAAGAAGGCTACGACAGTTAGACGAAACGCGCAGGAGAATAAACAAGTTTTGCAACTACAGTTTGCAGAGTGCTGCTCACTAGTTTAGTGTTAATTAAAAAATTGTCTTTAAAAAATTGTTTTTAAAAAATCGATTTCTGGTATAATACTGAGATCATCGCAGAAATTTTAATTTTCGAGACGTTGTCACAATTTTTATTTCTATAAACACATAATAAAGGTGTAGAACATAACTTTACCAGTTTTGTGGTTTTCTTCCTCCATTTTGAAGCTGGGCACAATCACGCGTAGCGGCTCAAAATACAATAGTTTGAAGTGGAGAATTCAACAAAACGAAACTCGATTAATTATAATACTTGGCTTAACTGAGATTTCATTGATCAAATTTCAGGGACGAAGTTTTTTTTCAGTTTCCGAATATACATATTTTTTCCATGAAATTGGTGGAACCCCTTTTACAGTCCGGGAAAATTTACAGCCGCGAATGTCCGTAAGAAAACTTATGCAGTGAAACTACTCGGCGAACTGTTTAGAATGGTTGCGATAAATCAAATTTTCTATTCATTACATTTGAATGACATCCTTTTCAAAACATAGCCTGCCTGCCTGAACAGCATAAAATCAGCATAATGTCAGTATTAAACTTTAACCTATCTCAGTTTCAAGGAATCTTCCACAAAACGCTTAAAATCTTTTCTCTACTGGAATTCTCCACTAAGAAAGGCTCGTTATAATGGTTACAATACAGTTAAAAAAAACTTTTTTTGAAGCAGAAACCCTAGTGATGCATTGTGTAAGATTCGATCGTTCAATGCAAAGTCGTTAATTAGTGTAGTCTAAAAATATTCAGCGCTTAACGACAACTTATTGGCGAAATAGCAGTAGTTATCGAGCAAAATTACTATACCGAAAGACCATTTTTTCTAGGGCCTGAAATCAGGCTTAGTACAGCATTTTTTAAGATCAAAGTATGAGAACTTTTTTGTGTTGCATGTATTTCAATTTAACGAGGTTTGGACACAGTTTGCGGCCGTAAAAATAAACACGCAAATAGAACAGAAATCTCCATGAAGCGCTAATCAAATGAATTGAATCCTCAATTGACTCACCACACATTAAGTAAACCTTACCATTATGCCAAGTCGTCTGGCAAGCATCTTGAAAATAGTTACGCTCCTTTCATAGCAAAGATTATCGGAGGTCGGCTCGGCGGTACTTTAAACGAATTCGTTCCCGTATTTTGAATTCCGTATTATTATTTCAACTGTTATTTGCTTGTTATGTGGCATTTTAACTGCGGGGGATAAACCTAAGTCCTGTGATGGTTAAATAAAAATGTTTTCATAACATTTAAACATGTCAAACTTTGTAATTAAATTGACAACTTTTGCCATGTAAGCTTCTCATTGGTTAAATGGTATGACCCGTTAAAGTTAAAAAAATTCTCAGTGGAGTTGCATATAATACTTTCTCTACTACAAGTCGGTGAGATGGTGTTTATGGTAAACCACCAAAGATATATACTCGACATTACCACTATAAAAATAATCCGATATATAATCAAATCAACGTTCCATTTTCGCTATCATTTTTAGATGTGATATAGGAGTAAAGTATATACAGTACGAATTCGATTCTTGTTTGATCAACGGCATTAAAAAATATTATGGGTCGGTTTCTGGAACTACGATATATCGCCAATCCAAGATTTCACAAAAACAACTAGATATGCAATTGTGTTCTTAGTTCGCAAAAGTTTTGATTTGTGTCAGTGAAAATTTATTGTTGAAAATACTCTTTGACCGAACTGTGTTTAAAAATAATATACACTTTTATCGTTGTTGGCAACTCTTAAAAATGAAGGCATTACGCGAGTTTTGTGGTTTATCCGCTGTTATTTGCATGTTTTGAGACCAGCT
The DNA here is from genome assembly GCA_024195265.1 of Dendrophyllia cribrosa. Lineage (NCBI taxonomy): Eukaryota > Metazoa > Cnidaria > Anthozoa > Scleractinia > Dendrophylliidae > Dendrophyllia > Dendrophyllia cribrosa. The sequence goes on along the minus strand of JAJLRJ010000007.1, from coordinate 11,178,041 downwards.
GCCCGTCGAGCGGATAAACTTGCTAGGCTATAATTGGTTACATAAAACTTTGTTATATATATTAGTCAGCTGTTTCATAAAAATAACTAAAGGTGCTGTTAAACGTAACAATTTTTCATGCAAAAAAAAAAATCGTTGCAAGTTGCACGCACGATTTTTTTGTGTAACACCCCATCGTGCAACTGAATTTTTTAATTTTTTAAGTTGTACGAAAAATTGAATCGTTTTCTACTTTCTGCAACAAATTTCTTCAAGTTGCACAACAAAAATACGTGCAACATGGCTCTTGCAACTTGTTTTGTCAAACCACAATTGCAATTGTAACGTGTAACATTGTACCCCCAACTTGCAACAACGCTTTTTATGAGACAAGTTGCCAAAAAATTGTTACGAGTAACAGCAAAAATTAAGATCGGAGTCGCATGAGCTGAGCAGTGGCTAGAGCTTAAATAAAGTTAACTTGGAAACAATTTTGTCTAGAAAAGTGAGACTATCGCGACATTTTCAACAGTCAGAAAAGTGAATTATCTTATCTTTTATGCCAATATTTTTAAAAATTCAGTTTGATTCACCGGCATCGGCCTTAGCTCATTATTATGAAGGTATAAAGAAACGCTCCCAATTAACCCAGAACTCGGCATTGAGGTCATTTGAATTCGCGTTGGTGATAGTGAAGGACGGTTTAGAAATGTAGCGTTAGATATGTCACGTACATGCTAGCCATGGAACTACCCATTAATTATATAAACCTCTTACTTTGTGGTGTCGGCAAACTATTTAATAATGAGTTAGCAAATCTGATTTCAGCCACAGTTGCCGCTATTTCCCCAGAAGTTAATGCGACGGGGATTTTTTCTTATCCTATTACTAACCAAGCCGTGGTTCTGTGGCTTGCAGTCAGCGTCTTTTTCGAAGCGCGTTTTGTAGCGGAATCAGATTCGAACTCGTCAAAAATCTGATTCTTAGGCCCGGTTCAAACGTCGCATTTTTGCCGTGTCGAATTTAATTCAACTAATTAAGTCCGGCAGAAGTTCGACGTCTGAATCGGCTGTCGAACTTCTGCCGCATCTTCGACGGAGTCAGTCGAATATTGAACAGAAGTTCGACAGTTGTTTTGTACGTCGAACTTCACATGTGCTGAATTAAATTATTTTTAATTGTGTTTTACCTACGATTCTACATTTTTCCTAAATGCCATGCGCGGATCGGAAGACACGATTGGGAGAAGCAAAATGGCGAAGTCGGCGGAAAACACAAATATGTGTGGTTCTTGTTTTTCGCAGACAAAGTACATTTGTTTAAAATGCGGCTATTTCTATTGCATGACTGTTCTGTGTTTGAAAATCATGAGGACACTACAAGATGGAGGACCGCGAAATCTGTGGCGTATTGTGAAGTATGTTTCGAGATCGGATGAAAAGCAAACGCGACTCAGAAGAACGTGGTTCAAGATGTAACAATGTTTGCTGCATTAGTAATCTTCTCCTTTTTGTTACTTCAAAACATCTAGATCTCTTCAAAATGAACAACCTTCGTTTCCAAGCTCGTACGTCCGCCATATTGCTTTCCACCTTTTCCGTTGACTGAAGTACAGTGGACTCAACATTACATAAACGCGGCAAATTTAAATTTTACGTTTGAATCAACAGTCGAACTTTTGCAAAACTTAATTTAATTAAATTCGACACGGCAAAAGTGCGACGTTTGAACCGGACCTTAGTTTATCAACGGGAAATTATCCCAGCTGATATATTGTGTTTTCACGAGTAGGTAGTAAAGCTACCTTGTTTTATTATCTTGAAATAGGAAGAAAAATCACTGAAATTGATGAAAGCAAAGAATTATAAACAAAAGAGACAAAAAAAGGGCTTAAAATGTCACTTTTCCACCATAATGGCAGTTTTGATTTCTGGACCTGTCGCCTACCAGGAACTCATGTCAAATATATATAGATTACTTCAGGGGCGGATCCAGGATTTTTCTAAGGAGGGGGTGCATCTCTATAAGGAATACCGTAACTGAAGGGTGACGTAAACAAATTTTAAAAGCGAGCAACACAGACTAGGCAAGGGGGGGGGGGGGGGGGGGGGGCGCACCCCTGCACCCCTCCCCAAGATCCGCCCCTGTATTTTATAGAAAGTGCGACATACGGTTTGCAACAAAGGTTTGCAACGAGTGAATAAAAATCCACAGAAAGCACTTTCTATGATGTTATTTGTTTATTATATAAATGGCGAGAATTAAACGTGTCCTTTAAATCAGTTTTATTTTTTCCTCTATGTTATAAGGCAACATGCAGAAACAGCAAAAATTTAAGAATCTAAGAGCGGGCGTGAAAAATCGGTCTCCGGCAACAAGTTGACAAAAAGTCTAATGGTCAGTTGTTTAACCCTTTCAGTACTAAGCTACTGGAGGTTTCTGAAGCAGTTTGCGCAAGCTAGGCGATCTGTATAATTTTGTGAATGCATATAAAGAAAATATCCGCTGATTCATAGCACCGAAGGGAAAGTTTCTTATTGTGACGTCACTATTTGGCCGTTGTTTTTTTAGTTAGCGAGCACACGAGCTCGATTCAGGCAAGTATTGGCTTTATAATTGCTTTTTTCGAGCCATTTGCCACTACAGAAGCCCCCAGACTGGCATCATGAAACTAGAATGGTGAAACATAACCGACAAACTGCAAGGCTGATCTGACTACGTAAAAAAGTAGATTTTGCGAGACACCATTGTGACATCTTGGGACAACTTGTTCCCCGCAACACGTGATGTGGCACGCTTGATGTGGGTGACAAGTTGGTTCCAAGTTACGGAACTTGATATTGTGAACGGGTCACTGTGCAATCTATTTACGACTACATTCTTGTAGTCGTTTTTAGTTTGCTACAAGCTACACCGTGCTGACGAACTCCAACAGAGCGAAACAGCTGTCCGCGGTTGCTACCCTGCTTTATCGGTTTATGTCGTATTGGTGTCTCGCAAAGTCTGCTCTTTTACGTAGTCAAATCAGCGTTCCAGTTTGTCGGTTATGTTTGTTCATTTTTTTGGCTGATTAGGTCTTTCGTAGATCCTACGTATTGTTACAACATTATCGTTTGCGGTCCTTTGCAGATTTGACTTCTATTTAAAATGTTGGGTAGAGGCGAGCTTCTGAAAGAAACCAGAGGTGACAGACGATTTCACGATGTTTTGGGCGCTGAAAGTGATCGAAACGACGCATGGCGGCCGATGAATGAAGTTGTCTCCCTGGCCGTTCTGTGGTTGGATTCCAGGACCTACCAAGTCATGTTGGGCGAGTTTTCACTTGTAAAGAATGCAATCGGTGCGAATTTTTGCCAGTAGGACTTGTTGGCTCGACAATTGCGGCCGGTATGGATAAATTACCCAGAATACCTTTCGGTCGTGAACAAGGGATTACAGGTTTGGCTAATCGAATGGCTGTTGCGTAGCACGCTGATGGATTCAGAAGGAAATTTTCACGCAAATACCAAGGAAAGAGATTGATTTTTCTGTGAATGTAGACTTTTGATCTTGAAACCAATTTTTATGCAAACAATTTGAAGAGAAAGGTGCGTGTTTTTTATTGTTGTTCTGGGACATGGAAATAGGCATTGTTGTATTTGCTACAGAACAAACGGTCACACGCAACCGAAATTGGGTGTTGTATTCAGCTTATCGGCTGTCAAAGTTTGAGAAAATTACCGGTTGGCACTATCAATGAGTCATTCTGATCGTGTGTTTGGATTTGACACAGCTACGTATTTTTAAAGCAGCAACGATATTTTCTAGCCATATATGGCTAGTTGGGTTAAAGTTCTTTATTATATAAATTTTAGTGTTTTATAGGCGGATTTTTAACACTGAGAAAGTTCGTAATTGACACATGTAAAATTACGATAATTTTACGTGTGAAGAAATCGCCAATCACCTGCCGCCACGTCACCAGCCTTCTTTCGCGCCACTTTGAATGATAAATGACAAAGTTTTGCCCGTTGATTTCGTAGTTCGTTGTTCGCTTTAGTTGGCTTGTTGACAAAAAAGAACACAACCCAACTGAGATGGCCTCGAACAACGAATTAGAAAAGGCAACGGAAAATTTAGTGATTGAAAGATTCCTGTCCTTTACTGACGAAGATGTCGAAAGATTCGTCGAAGGTGAAGCGAACAAAAATACTCATAGAAGACGAACAGCGATATAGGATTGGTGAAGTCGTTTTTGTTAAATGAAATCGAAACAAGAAAGCTCGAAGACGAAAAAGCTTCTCGACCGCCAGAATTAGGCCCCGTCCATACTAATGCGTTTTCGTTTGAAAACGCATACTTTTCAGGGCCGTACCTATGATTTTTTGTCTGCGGGGGCAAACTCCGCACACCTTCACAGGGGTTTCTAGTTGGACGTTTTGTTTTCACCCCTACTTTCACCCCCCCCCGCCCCCCCTCTTTTTATCCGTTTTCGGTGAGGTTTTCAAAAACGCATTAGTGTGGACGGGGCCTTAGACGCTCACCTTAGCAGATTTCTTTTATCTGTGAGAAAAAGGTCATGTGGTGAATACGGAGCCATCATCTCTCAGAGGAATTATCGCTTTTTAATCCGTGGAGCGTTATCTCAAAACTTATGCTACAACGGATCAATTATGGATGGACAAGCATTTTCTTTTCGGTATTTTTGACTGATTCTCATCTTCCTCACTGCACTCACTCGTGAGATATCGAGTTGAGCACTCGAAGAGAAATTTCATATCTCCCGACGCCCTCCATAGCGCGCCCAAGTATTTTTTTCTTTGAAAAAGAACATCACTTCTTATTCCGAATACCTCAAAATACCGGGAGATGTACAAAAACCTTTCCATTCTTGTAATCCTGCATTTTACCCCCGAACTACTTACTCGGTTTTACTTTATAGAATCTTGTTTTTCAATTTTATAGTTGTATATTTGGTGGCATTTGGCAATATGACATGGAAAATACGTAAACGAAATTTCATTATTTCGGCTGGACACAGTCCCTTTAAGAACAATGTTTCTATACTTGAAAATTTTCCTATTTCTTGTCACTTGTCTGTTGGCTGTTATTGATACTGTAAGGATAGAGCAGTTTTCAATTGAGTGTCGAAAGTAATTTCGTAATTGCTTTGGTTTTGCATTGCTACGCTTTGTGATTGACTAAAAAATCTCGCACCATTTTCTTAACCAATCAGAAGTAGAGCAGTTTTCAATTGAGTGTGGTAAAACCCAAACCAAAGTTATTACTCTGACCAATCACAGCAGTCGTAAACAATCCAATGAACCAATCAGAGCTCGAAGCAATTACATGTCGAGTCGGCGGCGCCAAGCGCGGGAAAACGCGTGCGAGCAAGTCACGATTGGTTTTGGTTTTACTTCTGATTGGTGGAGAAAGTGGCGCGAGATTTTTTAGCCAATCACAAAGCGTAGCAATGCAAAACCAAAGCAATTGTGTCATTAGTTTTCACACCCAATTGAAAACTGCTCCAAAACCAAAACCAATCGCGATTTGCTTGCACGCATTTTCCCGCGCTTGGTGCCGGCTGCGCTGCATGTATTTTTCTCGAGTTCTAATTGGTCCATCGGATTGTCTGCGTAATGGGTAATCAAGGCAAACACGCCGCCAAATACAGTGTTTGTATGGGAATCCAGTGTCAAATACAGTGTTTGTATGGGAATCCAGTGTCAAATACAGTGTTTGTATGGGAATCCAGTGTCAAAGAGGTTCGGTAAAATTTAAATTTTCTAATATTTGCGTCGACGAAGGAGACGCTTCCTAATCTTGTCGGCTAGGCGGAACGAATCGAGAAAAGTGTCGGTACCAAATCTGCGCCATCTTGAAACGTCACAATAGTATCCAGCATTCCCAGCGCGTGGAAATCAGGCATCATCCTGGGGAGCTGGGGTTCCGAAATGTCACATGTGAAGAATCTATTTGTCTTGATTTAGTTTCGGATATTTTCCCGATTTTGGAATCGTACGGCTCAATATTTCAATGCCTACTAAAAGTACGCTGTGGAAAAATTCTCCGGACCAAGTAGGTTGTTGGGTCTCTTTGGAATCAAGCAAGAAGTTATCGGATTTTCCTCGCTACCGTTCTGGTATGTTTTGAATGTTCTATCTTGATTTTGCTGTGGTTCTCTGCCTGATTTGGGAAGCTTTCACCTAAATACCGACGTCGTTCTTCGCGATGTTCTACGGTACGGTGCAATTCGCGGTATGTCTTGTAGCAATAATTCACTGACCGGCCGCGCCAGGCGAACACAGATTGGGCCATTCCATTTTACATCCAACCCCCTCCCCCCCCCCCCCCCCCCCCTATTGAGGTATTCTCTCAACATGCTCCCGCTAAGGCAACATCCTCCCCCCCCTAAGGAAAAAAAGATCTAAGTGCCGACAGAACACCCCCCTTTAGAAACAGCAGATTTTTCTGTTACCCCCTTGGGAAATTTTTGAAGATCAAAGGATGCCGACGCAACTAAACCCCGCCTCTCCCCCCAAGATTTCCTTATACCTCAATGGGCGGGAGGGGGGAGGGTGCGGATATTAAATGGAATGGCCCATTAACTTTACAGTGCTCGAAATTGCGCTTGTATCGGGCGCAATTGCGACTAAAGATTTCGCAGTTTTGTGGCTAAAACTTGTCTAGCTAATAAATGAATTATATTCAACAGTCTTGTGTCTTACTTGCAACTGGTAGTTGTAATTTTATCCGAAAAATCCTGCGAAATTCACGTTGAATGTTGCGTGACTTAAAAAGTTTATCACGGGAGCACTTTTTCAGGCTTTCATAGAAATTTCTCATTTCCGGTTCCGGTATTAGTACCTGTACTGAGGAGTATGATTTCAGAATCGGAGGAATAACCGAAATGAAATCAAGACAAATATACTATTTATATGTCGGAAAAATCTGAGACCTTTCGGAGTACACAGCACGGTAGGATTTTGCCCGATCCCACGGCGACAGCGTGAATTTGTTTGATGTCGGCCCGACGTTTGTGCCTGCGTGACATAAAAACTTACGAAACTAGGGAATTTAAGGAATGTAGCTGTGTTAGAAAGCGTTCGCTGAATTAATTTTTTTGGTTTTCCATACATTTGTCTGTAAATTTTTCCGTCGGTTTTATTGACAATGTACAATGAAGACAAAAAATAATAATTGCACGCCTTCTTTGTAACAACGTGAGCCTTTTATTTTGATATTTTGAATCGCTCTTTTATCTTATGTTCTATGTAAAATATCTGGTAAAATGTGAATTTACACATAAATAGAACGAAAAAGATAGGAAGAAAGAAGCGAATTCATTACGATGATTAAAAATTCAGTGTAAAATTATCACACTTATTACAAAGCTGTCACATTTTCACGAAATAAATCTCAATAAAACTCCATACACACGTCCAAAAAAGCTTAGCAAACCACTCTTTACCCTTTTAGACTCAAGAGTGAAATATTAAAATTCATTTTATAATATATTGAAAAACAAATGGTATACATGCAAAAGAGAGGTTTCTTTTGAATTATCACACCACACAACTTCGTTGACAGGCTAAAAAGTTAGTTACATTTCTTCTAAATTGACGCTGGAAATTACAATTACAATTGAAATTTATATAGCACCAAATCCTAACGTCCTAAAGCGCTTTACAATAAACAATTGAAAAGAAAGGGTTAACCGGTAACATTTAATTAGTTGATACACTGGAAGGTGGTTTTCTTTCGTTTTACTCTTTTCAGCAACAGTGAGTTGACGTGAAGCTTAATACGCAACAGTTTGCACTGAGTATTTCACGGCAAATGGCAAGCTCGCACGCGTTCGCTGCCTGCCGTCTGCTGCCTCTGACGAATAATTAGGCGTCGAATTCATACGTTCCTAATTGCCCGGTGGGAGGTGGGAGAGTCGAAACTATTCTTTGCGGGTATCAATGTTCGCTGCTCGCGCCCCAAAACCTGCTTGAGCACCCCTCGAAAGCGCTTGTTGTGTAGGCTGTACGTTTACTTACATTTCATAACACATGTTGTATCACAAAGTCTTCCCAAAAGAGAAAGGACAGAAACAATCCAGCGTTTAAAACAATGTTTTACATTGACCCACAAATTAGTGCGATTTTCCTTCTAGTAGCTTCTGATTAAATGAGTGCTGATATTCTTTTATGACGAGACAACCAAGGTTAGAAAAAAAATTCACCCTTTAACAATGGATTTTTATTGCTACGATGTTTCTTACGAAGTAAAATTTGTACAAAGCGACAGGACATGCAACAAACTCCTTGTCAGTATGTAAATAAGATGACTGATTTGACAACTCTAAATTTATGTTGCATCTATAAACAACTCTAAATTTATGTTGCATCTATAAATTTTACGGACAACTCTACGAATGAACTGTTTTTACGGACACCACTTTCTGCGACGTTTGTAGGATGTTTTTGTTTGCAGCGTAGAGAGAGAGAGAGCTGTGATACAAATATTTCACTTCTGCCTTGATCATGCTGTTAAGCGGTTTAAAAAAATAAATCGTTATCTATGCCAATAGCTGATAAAACTGAAACAAAAATGTAAATGTTTTTCTAGGTATGAGCACCGATCAACAAAACGCTGAAAAAAATAAAGGAGGAGATACTGAATCAAAAACGGGAAAAGCTCAAGTGCGGTCATTGAGGAAAAAATACAAAAGAAAAATCCACTTACCTTAAGATTTTTGCTTAGTTCAATTAAATGATCGATGAAGTTCACTGAAGATGCTGTTCTTGGAACATTATCACGAACAAGGTAATTACACTGTACTCATTTTGGTTTTTAATTGGTCAATAGAGGCCAATCAATTTCAAGCACAACTCACTATTTTAATAATCAAGAATTATTGGTAGAATAAATGGAAAGAATAATGCTTTCATCAGCAGCCATTCTCTGGGTTAAAGGTGGGCGGGAACCCAGGGACATAAGTGGGCATCATACGAGATTTGTACACTTTTGTAGAGAATTTTTATTCCCGGAATGATGGGCCGGAGGGGGGATTTTCAAGAGACTCAATGCGAGTCAAGCGAGTGCTAAACCCATGTGATAACTAGGGGGATTTGATGATATAATTGAGCAAATGTCCGGGAAGCGCCCAAGATCCCTAGGATGTCCCCCGGAGTGATGTATAACCACCTGGCCTGTACGCTACCTTCACATAATAAGAACCAGTTAAGAATCAGAGAAACCACAAATATTGTTCTAAATACATAATAATTATATCAGCTCGATGAAAAACAATTTTTTTTATAAATCCATTTCCTGCAAGACTGGACAGAGTCGAAAGCAAGAGGAATAATGTATTTCTGTATTGTCATAACTTGATGTCTGTCAGATTTCAGTCAAATTCGAATGAAATATTTCGAAATAAAAAATTGTCAACGCGATTTTAATAAACCAGGTGTTCTCAACGTATGTTTTGAACTCAAAATGATAAATATTATTGAACAAAAGAAAATTGCCAACTAAATACAAAACAAAAAATAAAAATACTAAATATAAAGTAGTTTGAATTCATATCTTGAAATTAACGCAATAAAAAGTCCCCAATTATCTCGCAGCTCGCACCAGAAATCTGGGGACGAAGTCAATTGGTGCTCAGGTTATTTTGAAAACGGATGTACTTTTTTTGTTTTTTTACATTTTTAAAATCCGTTTTTTACCTGGACTGGAATCTAGGACCCTGAACGTCATAAACCACGAGTATTTCATAGCATTAGAAGCCAATTCACAGTCAGGAGACACAAAACGAGTCTTTCAAAATCCACTCTGAAGTCTGAACACGACATTTATAATTCGTGGTTTACACGGCGGCCATGTTTGATCATAGAAACAAAAGAATTAAATCATTTCCATAAAGATAGAGTTTTATTCCCAAAGAAGTTTCATTGTTCTGTCAACCAATACTTCATTTATTTGTAGCTAGTTAATAAAGCATGATTTTTTTACACTTTTTTCAAAGGTTTATTTATAATTCTCGATTCTAATTATTGTACACAGGTGGTGATGAATCATAATAAATAGGTTAATTGTTGAATCGCTTGTAAAATCAGTAACTTGATTACATAAATCCGGTCTTATTGACCTTAGAAAGTGGAAATTTAAATTGGTAATTATCCGGTCATGGTGGCCGTGGTATTATAAAATTATAGGGGGCTAGTGTCCAGGCCTCCCATGGGGATCCTGCGCACGTTGAGATGCCCGGGAGAACGGGCCGCGGCCAGGAACTCAGCGCTCGCAGGGCCATATGAAGGCGGTAGCTGGAAGTATTTAGAGTATAGGCGTTCTTCGAGCCAGTTATAATAGCGATAGCTAGGGTTGTTACCTAAGGGCGGGAAAGGCCCCGGGATCGCAAGTGCCGCAGCCGGGCCTTCCCCGCGCTCGGGGAGCATAAGGAATTAAATTTTAAGGTGTAACGTGTCTCCCTAACAGGAGCAAAATACTCCTTTGTGGGCCCAGGCCTTGAGGAAATCTGGCCTTGGGCTGCAGGAAAAGGCCGCTTTTATCCGAAAGCGGATGCGGCTGGCCAGTTTCGTCTGGACAGCCGCAGCTGTAAGGCGTTGGCCTTCGAAGGTGTAAAGGTCGCGGGCTGCCCAGAGCTCATTTAAAATTAGTTTGAGGTAAAGCGAACGATCGCATTCATGGAGATCCTCCTATTAAAAAATCCCGCTTCGTCGCACTTTGGAAATAAATGATATAAAAGCCCGCAACTCAAGCAGTTTAAAGTCTGGGTTTAAAGTCTAGCTCAATTGGTAGTGTACATGTGTCAGTCTGCAGAGCGGGAGGAGGGGGGTTCGAATCCCGGCCGGACCAACACTCAGAGTCTTAAAATAACTGAGAACAAAGGTGCTGCCTTTGCTTTGACATTTCCAAATAAACCATCTGAAAGCAATGGGTCACACGACACAACTCTGCGGTATGGCCAATACCTTACGCATGCGCACAGCCATATCACCCCGGCAGTGGCAGCCAAATGATTCAGACTTTCACGCGGCTCGGATGATTACGTAAAAATGGCGGTTCCGTCTCCGATGACCCTCAGCGCCGCACATTGTTGATGGGTGGGGTGAGGGAAGTAGGTGGACTCTAAGTAGGACTTCTAAGTAGGAGGACTCTTCTGTAAAGCACTTTCGAGTGAAGTAGATATCCTCAATAAATATTTATTATTATTATTATTATTATTATTAGGGACATGAGATTAACAATGGGCCGACAGAGGTTGCCTGAAGCGCCTTCATGTGTGTGTAAGTGTATATAAAGCGCCATGAAACATTTGGTAAGTCATTCATTCATGTCATCCAATCAGTGATAAGCGAATCCCCGCGCCTATCTCCTAGATCCGCCCCTGATTTCTAACGTATCGACAGTACGGCTTCTGGTATCGCGTTCAACGATACTCGTCAAATTAATGCTTATTATACTTAAAAATGCGAGGGACGATAAGACCTTTCTGTGTGCCAAATTTCGATTCAGTTGCATTCCCTTTGTTTGATCAGTGAGGGGCACCCAAAGAGTAATAAACGAAAAAAAGCAAGGCTGATTCGACAGTGAAGGAATATAAAAATGTAATTTATCCAATATTTCAAAAGGCACGGCCTTTCTTCTTCAGGGTATTACAAATAATGACTATGGGTAAACTAGGACGTTACAATTTAAATTTGAGTATAGCGTGCAATATGATGCTATGATAACATATAATACAATGGAAAAGTAACCGTTGAAGATATAAAGCTTAAAAAACCGTTACAAAAGCGATTAATTTGAAATGAAAAAAGAAGAACATGCAACATATAGAAGTAGACATAAACGGAAATAAAGGTATTACATTTCATCTTTTTTATTAATTCCTAGAGGTTCAAGAGTGTTACCTCTATCGATGAGATATGCTTCTCTTGCTTTGCGTACAGCGTCACGATTAGAATGAATACGTTCGAGTGGAATGAGTGTTATGTCTTTAGCTGAATGGTCGCTAGCGAGGAAATGTTCTGATACTGTAGTGGACTTAGATATGTTAGCTGGGTTGTCAACTGTTCTGCGGTGTTCGTATAAACGGTCCTTAAGCCTGTTAAGTCGTCGTTTGGTTTCACCAATGTACTGTTTGTGCCAACGATTGCATTGTATCATGTAGTCAAAATTGCACTCAAAGAGGAAGGTTTAGCAGAGACGGCGGAGCGTTTTGAAACGTGGGGGGAAGGGGGGGGGGGGGGGGGGGGGGGTGGTGGGCTCATCGTTCACCAAGCCAAGTGCATACTTTCCCAAAATGTCGTTTGCGTAGTTCGTTGACACAAATAAGTTGAGAGCACACTGCGAGGATCACAAATTTCACTCATGTTTATCCGCAGTTCAAGTATATGATTTTTCATATATTCACATTCATATATATTCACTATCATCGGGTATATTACGAACTCGCAATTGACCAATCTATCCATGTGGCTTGATAGCTCAGTGGATAGAGCATTGCACCGGTATCGCAAGGTCATAGGTTCGAATCCCGTTCAAGCCTGAATTTTTTTCAGGTTGCTTTTTCAACTGCTTAAGTTGAGAGCACACTGCGAGGATCACAAATTTCACTCACCAAACGAATTGTTCGCCAAATAAATGTTTAGGATGCTCGCACCGCCCTCAGATTTTCGGATTACAATTTCTGGATGAAAAATAAAAGTTCTAAAACCGGCCGGAAAGCTAAACTGATGTTTTCAGACCCAATAAAACTATAAAATGATAACAACTCCGAAAAACATCTTGCAACTTAAAATATAAGTATAAGCAAGAAAACAGCAAACAAAAGTAAACGTAATATTTCGGTTTAATTGTTTAACTTTAAACAACAACAACACACACTTTATTACCACACTTTACAAAGAACGCTAATCGAGCTGAGTAACAATAACTAATATTTATAAATGGGAGATATAGGTTGGCAGTAAAGCTTATATATAATATTTAATTAAAATTAAAGCCTTCGGTAAATTTGCATGGTTCGTTAGCTTCCCGTGATTATTCTATGTATAAATTTTGTAGTATTCTCTTCTTTAAAACATTTTCTTTTTGCTCGGCATGTCTCAATTTCTGACTTTTTTAAAATCATATGTGAACTGGGACAGTCCAAATTAAAAACGTTTTGCCAAAACTCGAAGAAACATTCGCTGTTTCAGTGTATCGTCTGTTTTGTCGCAAACACCATTTCGTTTTGCTGGGCCCTGATTCGCTTCTTCACAAATCTCTTGTCGACCACATCGGCGCACTGCTACCGAAGGCTGAGTCTGCGAATGTTGTTGAATTCTGGTGCATGAATCTCCTGCACGTCTCACCCGACCGTTTTCTGGATGTTGATTTGCTCGAGCATCTGCTTCGTGGTCAGGACATCCTGAACTGCTGCTGTTTGCCCGTTGGTATGAATACACTGGACGCCTGAATGCACTGTTCCATTGGTACTGCCGAGGTCCAGCACTTGCTTCACTCTCAGAGTATCCAGGAGTCCTTGCCAGTCCTTGCCGTCTCACCCGACCGTTTTCTGGAAGTTGATTTGCTCGAGCATCTGCTTCGTGGTCAGGACATCCTGAACTGCTGCTGTTCGCCTGTTGGTATGAATACACTGGACGACTGAATGCGCTGTGCCATCGGTACTGCCGAGGTCCAGCACTTGCTTCACTCTCAGAGTATCCAGGAGTCCTTGCCAGTCCTTGCCGTCTCACCCGACCGTTTTCTGGAAGTTGATTTGCTCGACCATCTGCTTCGTGGTCAGGACATCCTGAACAGGAGCGGTTTGCCTGTTGGTATGAACTCACTGGACGCCTGAATGCGCTGTTCCTTTGGTACTGCTGAGGTCCAATACTTGCTTCATTCTCAGAGCATCCTAGAGTCTTTGTCATTGTCAGATGGTATGAAAATGCTAGACGCCTTACCCGACAGTTTCCCTGATGCTGGTATAAATCTTCTGGACGTCTGAAATGGCTGTCCCATCGGTATTGACGAGGTCCTTCATTGTCGGAGTATTCAGGAGTCCTTTCCAGTTGGTTGGAATATCCTGGACGTCTTGTCAGCCGATCGTTTCCTTGACGCTGAGAGCTTGTTCCTTGGTCAGAATATCCCGCGCCGTGTGCTGCCTGGTATGGATAACCACGTCTGACTGCATGCTGGTGTGGCGTCTGTTTTTCGTACATTGTTTTTTTATCTGTTTCTTGTGCTCCCATTGTATTGCATATCGATCCGTATGCCTCGGTCTTTTCATCGACCACTTGTGTTTGTAAAGAATCAATGAACTCTTCGTCCGAAGAGCTCTCGGTATCGCTTTTCTCGCTGTGTAGAGCCGCTGCTGTTCTCCCGCTGGAGAAATATTGCATTGAACTGTTGCTCTCCTTGAGGGAAGATGATGTCCACGAACGAAACATTCTTTCTTGAAGAAGGGCTGAGACTGCGTTCGATGGCTCTTTGTTACTCTGCTTTAGATCAACACGGTATTATGTAAAATGTACTAAACGTTTCTGATTGGACAGGAAATAAACACGCCCTGATTGATTGACTATAGCGCGGCTATAGTACGTACATAGAAGAAGAAAAACAAAAATAAATTTCTCAACTTAAATTCTGTCAAATATGATCAACTCAGCCATGTTTTCTGGTTAATATTTTTCATTGTTTAATTCATGTATTCGTTTTGTGAATTCAGTGAGGAAAATAGTATATGGAGTAAATAAGAAAAAATTAGGAATGGAATAACAAAAAAGATTGATGTCGGAACAAAGAGGTGGCCCCTTTTGCGGTGTAACTCAAACATGCTGCGGCTGTAGTACGTTCATAGAAGAAGAAAACAAAAATAAATTTCTCAACTTAAATTCTCTCAACTAGTCAGCCATGTTTTATGAGTGGTAAATGTTTTTCATTGTTTATTTGTCAATTTAGTGGATTACCTAGTACATGGAGTAAATAAGAAAAAAATTGGAATGTAATAACAAAAAGTATTGTTGTCGGAACAAAGAGGCGACCCTTTTTGCGGTGTAATTCAAACAAAATTGACTTGGAATTGCAACTGCCTAGCATTACGGTAATTTTGCTTCAGAATATGGGACTGAAAACTAAGTAAGGTTCACTAAACACAAAAGATGTCTTTTTCATGACATTATACGTTTAATATTATTTCATCTGTTCGAACTGAAAATGAGTGAGTATAGTCAACAAAACGAGGGCCGCAAGTGATCTCGTACCCAGATCTTCCACGGTCAAGTACAGTACAAGCACGAGTGAGATTGTGTACGAGATTAGTACATCCCTTCAAACAAGCCCGGCGTGTTAAATCGATGAAAATCGATCATCGGAAATCCAATCGATCAATCGATATCAATCGATAGCATTAGTTAACTGATATCGATTGGTATTGGCCAATCGATGATCAATTGATAAACACAAATATTCCCCAAATTATCGACTTTCATCGATTTTCATCGATTGTTGTGTGTTTTCTCAGAGCTGGGTCAGAGCTCGTTTAACGAGATCCCGAACAAAATTTCTGGTCGCATCGCGAGCGTGAAGTTACCCTTGTGATATCCGATGTGATATCCGCAACAAACTCGTAGGCTCTTCGGTAGCACAGCACATCCACTGCAACTGCGAGCTCCACAGACAAACATTAGAAAGGATTCCTCTTTATTATGACAAGAGTAAAGAACGACCACTTCACCTCTGGAAATTAACTCTGGATATCTTTGTCAATTTTTTTACTAACTACTGTAGAGACTATTCCCATGATGATGTTTTTTCTGGAAGACGTTTATTCAATTGTTGTTCTAGCACAGCTTTTCAAATTGATATGTGTAGCTTTCGGTTTGCTCGCGTCAATCTTGTCTTGTGATCAGTACGTTGTTCGTGTTGTTTAATTTCATTTACAACTGTTCTGCTATCGAAATAAAACTCATTTCACTGCTGATTTGAGCGTCATATGGCGTTAACTAAATCTTCCACACGAATAAAACACAATATCGATGACAAAGTGTGGGATGAGGCTGCCCTCCATACCCGAGCCAGAGGCTCATGTGTAAAAGGCATGACAATAAGAAGGAGTAACTTAACTTACAAAAACAATCGAAGGAACTAATTTAGGTGAAATATTAATTAAAAATGAAATATATTAAGAATATTAAAATATTATTTTAAAGGCCCAGTATCACCCATTCGGCTTTGCGGTCGTTTGCTTTTGTTTTCAAATGACGAGCTCGCTCGTGATTGGCTCTTTCGGGAGTTTTCGACTGCGTTAAATTCAATCGTCGAGGCATTGGGCGCGCAATGAATTTTGGGTGATACTGGGCCTTTAATATTCGTTGGCTTCGCGCATTCACGAATTAAAAAGGAGTCACCCTCAAAAAGGCGCGGAAAAACTCGTGACCCTCCTTTCAAACATACTATCCCTCCCATGCCACTAAATGATTACCAGTCCTGAGTTAATTAAAACCAAACCCATCACAAACTACAGCGATAGAAAATCGATGCATACTCTATTCAGTAACAAAAGTAAAATCTGCAAAGGACCGCGAAGGATAATGCTGCTAACGGAATACAGTGGAACCCCGTTAATACGGTCACCAACGGGCCATGAAAATTTGGCCGTACAGGAACCCCGCCTTGCGGCCACCCCGTAAATACGGCCAAATTTTCATGGCCCGTTGGTGACCGTATTAACGGGGTTCCACTGTATTTACGGGGTGGCCGCATTAACGGGGTTTCATTATAAGTAAATGTATGGGTGCGCGTTTCGCCGGGACAAAAAAAAGTGACCGTAATAACGAGGTGACCGTATTAACGAGGTGACCGTAAGGCGGGGTTCCACTGTACGTTAAAACCCTTGACCCAGGCCTTGTCAAATATTTACTATTTTCAGAAAAATGGTCACATGATCATATGACATGTCGTATGATCTATTGGAAAGCTAATAAAATTTTAAGGACGTCAAGACCCTTGAGTGCTAAATTTCGATTCAGTTTCATTCCCTTTGTTAAAATGATCACGAATAAACCATTTTTGTTGGTTAAAACCCTTGACCCAGACCCTAAACTACTTGAGAACATGAAAGCCAATTTACAAATCTGCAAATTATTATAATAATATGTAATAATTTTGTACTGTATTCTCTTCGTTAAATACGTTTCGAAACGTTAATTTTGTTTCGGTCAGCACTTCGCCATTGCTGACTTTTTTCAATCAAATCTGTATAGTACTAGAATATTCTAAATTGAAAACGTTTTGCCAAGACACGAGCTGGGCACTGATTATTTTCTTTACAAACCTCTTGTCGACCACATCGGCGCACCGCTGCAAGCCCCTGAGTCTGCGAATGTTCTTGAATTCTGGAGCATTCCTGTATTGGTGGCAGTCTTTTCCCCTTGTTACTCCAATCCATCCTTCTCCTTGCATTTTGGAGGACCCATTTCATTGCGTTGCGTTCTCTGCTGCATGTAAGCATACATGGTCTGACTTCTGGTACGATTCACTTCTGTACCTTGTACTTTATGATGTATAATAGTTTTCGAAGGGGCTGTCACAATTTTTTTGCTTGATATTCTATACACGGCATTCTTGTAAAGCACGTTTATTATTTCTCGAGGGTGGAGATAATTTTTACATATTATAATTTTTTTTAGCATTATTTTCTAGGAATTTTGATACTTTTGGATAGATATATATGTAGTTAATAGTATTGTTATGCCTGATGAATATACCGTGTCTAAATAAAGTTTAATTGAATAGGCCATTTCCGAGTTGTCTTTAGCCTCTCTATCAAAGCGAGGCTAGGTGCGAAACCTTTCATATGAAAATGAGTTTTCATTCACATGCAAATAAGTTTTATTTGCGTGAATGAAAACTCATTTTCATATGAAAGGTTTCGCACCTAACCTCGCTTTGATAGAGAGGCTAAAGGCAACTCGGAAATGGTCTATTGAATTAAATTGATGTGCTTGATGGTTGTCTCTCAGTTATTTGCATGGTTGTATGATATCGGTAAACATTTGCCTGTTGGCATGAATACCCTGGATTGCTGGTCTGCTGGTATGACTGGACGTAAGGGCTGTTTTGTTGGTTCTGTTAAACTCGATGGTTTTCTTTCCCAGAGTCAGAATGTCCTATACTGGTTGCCTGTTGGCATGATGGTTTCCTTTGCGAGTAAGCAAAAGCATTCGCTCCCTGATCAGAATATCCGGCCGGACCGATAACCTGCTGATCTAAAAATCCTGGTCCCTCACTCGGCCGTTTCCCCGACGTTGATTTATTGCTCTAGTGTTTGCTTCCTCTGGTTGGTCTGATCGCAGTGGTAGGTCTCTTTGCACAGTCTTTGCTCATGTTTATAAAGGAGGTTTTCAAAACGCTAATTATAGTTAGTAGGACACACCCTTATTAGAAAAATATATAGAAAAACGTTTTTCTCATGTCCTGAATATGGAAAAACGTTTTTTTTTTTTTCATGTCATCATAATTTAATTGATCAACAATTCGCAGGTCTCCGTCGTTTTTCCAGCAGTGATTATTCTGTTTTATATTATATTTTGATCCCGGAATTTTGGTATTCGTCTGTAAAGTGAAACAGTTGGTCGCTATGCCTTGCTTTTGAGGAGATTTCACGAATTAATGCTATTTATAGTTAATTGACACGCCCTTATTATCTGAAACACTACCAGTCAGTGTAGAGTTCGCCATTTATAGAGAAATGTTTTTTTTTTCATATCATCTTATTTTCTAACAACCGACATCCCGCAGGTCTCCAATATTTCTTCAACGTTTGAGAGATATTTTGGTCCTGGGATTTCGATATTCGTTTGTAAAGTGAAATAGTTGATCGCTATATATGCTTTATTTTTGAGGAAATTTCAAAACGCTAACACTAATTATCCGAAACACTACCGAAGAGGGAGTTTTTCTCATGTCATCATAATTAATTCATCAACATTCTGCAGGTCTCCGTTGTTTCTTCAACGGTAATTATTATGTTTCAGCGAGATTGTTGCCCAGGGATTTTGAAATTCATCTAAAAAATAGTTGGTCGCTATGCTTTATTGTTGCCGAGGAGATTTCAAAACGCTAATTATAGTTAAGTGTGTTAAGTGTACTCTGGCCAATCATAACAGACGCAGACAATCCAATGAACCAATCAGATCTCGAAGCAAATACAGGTAGTCCGCGCCAAGCGCGGGAAAACGCGCGCGAGTAAAGACGACTTGCAACGGCAAAGCTGACGAGAGCATGGGCTTTTATCACGCCCCGCCATTTTGTATAAAAACAAAAGATTTACCCCCCAAGCCTCGCAGTGAAAACGTTGAGAACGAGGTTAAGCAGGGGAAAACAAAGCATTTTATTCTCCTGGGAATCAACATGGCCGCCGCGTGGCCCATTGCCAGACAAGTTGCAGATTACACGTTTCACGCGTGCAACTTGCCTCGCAACGCAATTTTTCATTGTGATTCAAGTTGCGAAAAGCGGATGTTACACGCGCAATTTCATGAATAAGGGAGGGGGGGGGGGGGGGTGAAGATGTTTTAAGACATTTTTCCCCTACTACAAACAGTCCGCGAGTAAGGCCAGGAGGGTTAGTTTGCTAATTGGACAATATAATGAGTTCAATGAGATCAAATTTGGACAAACGTTCCACAAAAATGGCATGATGCTTTTTCCATAATTTATCAAGGGGGGGGAGGGGGGGGGGGGGGGGGGTGGGGTACTCCCTACAATTTGGGATCGGTGTGTGCCGCCAAGGTTCTCAAACCTCAAACCCTGACCCTATTCAAGGGTAGAAAATCGAGATTTGATACCCTTTTTAAGGCCCAAAACCAGGCATGTAGTACAGTTTTAACAGACGTTGGGATGGATACTGCAATTTAGTGACCCTATCTAAGGATTACATTACCAAAAAAGATACCCTATATAGAGTATATAAGGGAGTACTCCCCCCCCCCCCGGGTTCTCAGGCTACTGTCAGTGAAACCAGTTACCCAAGAACAGACCAAGACTTGTGTGTTTGGGATTTCACCAGTAGGTTGTTTACCCATACATATTATTCGACTGATGTCATTTTACCTTATAAGGGAAAGAGAACATGCAAAATATCCAAGCATATTACACAGTAGATTGCCATATTACACCTTATTGCCCTGGTTTAAAGACACAAAAGCTATTATAAATAACAGAATTTCAGTCGAATAAATAAGGGTTATTCAGTGCGAAGTTGTGTAATAGTCGGCTGGGTATTTTTACGAGTCATTTTTTTTTCACAAACTACAGCGATGGAAAGAAAATCGAGGCATACTCTATTTACAACCATGAGATATCTTCCGATATATTCCCGTATGGCATGAAAGTGTCCTTTTAAGAAACGTTTTGCCCCACAAGGGGCCTTTCCAAGTCATACATTCTCATTTTTAGTCTTTTAATAACCTCCATAATCATGGTCTTTTTTATTACTATCTTTATAAATAACAGCAGTCAATACAACCGGGAATTTTTCCTGTTTTTGTGATGAAAACTTAATATTTAGGTCAAATTTTGAATGATTAAAAACTAGTAAAAAACAATTAGTGGAAATATATGGTATTCTACCATAATTTAATAACTTATATCTTGACGTTAAATTATATTAAGGATCCTTTTGATAGGTTTTGCATTCACAACCTACCTAATATTTATTTACAACCTTTTAGTGATATGTGATATTCAAGTAACGCGCTCAGACAATCAGTATCAATTTCTAAATACTCTTCTAAATATACAATAATTAAGACTTTCTCATAAATAAACTCTATCCTTTCCAGTTAAAAGCTGTAATTTATCTGATTTCAAGTGCGAGTAAAATCGAAGAAATTCACCGAAAACGTACCAAATCCATTTCAGGTTTATACATGCACATTTAACCTTATCACTGTACCAATATCTTTTACATAATAATTTAACTGAGCGAACCCGGTCGTTTTGTTTGAAGTCACATTAGTTTTGGACCGAAGGAAACTTTAAACTAAACTAAATTTCACTATTCACAATTTTAAAGTCTGACGATGTACTATAATCAGACGCTCGATTACAGTTGCTATCGAGAACGCAAGACAGTTCATTTTAACAGGGTCGACATAATTAATTATCCGCCTAACCAAACACAAATTCCCAAAGGATAGCTTTTGAGCTTTGGGTATACGAGACCATAACGAGTTCTTCTTTCCTTAAAACTGTGGAAATCGATCGTAAGGCTGTAAACGGTGACCATAATTGTAGAAGAAAGAATATGAAGATTTCTTGCGGAAAATGTAGAATAAAGGTGGGAAATAAACGAGACAGCTGTTTCGTGCCCAGACGACAACAATGTTCCCAGAGGGAAAAGCCTTGTACATGAAAACAAATCCGCTAAAATTTCGCCACTACACAAATTACATCTTCGTTGCTTGGTTTCAAGCTACATTTTCAAGTTCGTGAGGTATTGAATGCTTGGGACCCGTAGAATGTTGCGTTACTATGTGGTGTCGCAGACCACTTGGGCTTTTGTAGCTTTTCCCACAATGGCATTTATGAGCTTTCTTTGGCCGGTTTGTATCCTTTCTGTGTCCATATTTTGCATGATATTTAATCCCGTTCACGTTCTTGTATCGCTTCCCACATCCAGGAACCGGGCAAATATAACGCTTTCCCTCGCCATCGTCCGTTGCCACAGCATTCAACACCAGGTCGCTAGCGAAACTATCGGAAGTCCAAGAATCGTCGCTATTGTCGCTTAGATTTCCATCTTCATCTCCCCCGTCTAGCGTATCAGAGTTAGTTATTGTCTGTAGAGTTATTTTAGGAGGAGTAGTGCGTTTCTTCTTAATAACACCGTGCTCAGGGCTTGGCGTAGCGGGCTCTGCAACGCTCAAAACTGGCTCCTTCTGTTTAGCATTGCGTGCAGCATCGGTGAAGAAACAGTTGATGTACGAAAGCGGTACCGCCGCAGGTTGTGCCGCTTCCTGTTTCTCGAGAACTCTTGGGTCCTTCTCGATGTGCACTACTTCGATATGGTCGATTAAGTCAAATAAAGACGTACACTGCTTACCACATCCGTGCCATAAACAGGAGTAGCGATAAAAAGCGGCCATTTTTCGCTGCTCGCATCTGTTTCGACAAGTCGCGCCATTACATCATCGCGAGCTTTTCAAACTTTTGACGTCACATCAGCCATTGCGCAATCAAGTGCAGTCCAGATGTTTCTAGCAACACGTGGTTTGCATGATCAATCGCACGTGCTCTATTTTTTTAATGATTTATTTTCTTTGTTTTCCCTTTGTGGCTTTTTCAATTCTTGGGGTATTGTATTTTTATGAAAGGCACAGTCTAAGCGACCAGGTGTTATATACTGAGGCAGATATAAGCACTTCAGAACACAATATTTTCTGACTGACACCCCTGCCTACTGAGGTATACAGCCCTCATAATCTGGTCGAACCACTCTTCAACGGCCACCCTCAATCAGAATATTTCAGCTTTAGTAGATAGGTGGCTGACATGGGGCGGTTTAAAATGCAATGAAAAGGAAACCTGGACAAGAAAGCCGTACATACATATCACCATACATACACCTTTTTAATTATCAGTGATTTAGCTCAGTGAAGCTAATTTATTGGGGACACTATAACATGAATAGAACATGTAAATACTAAAAAAAAAAAATAGAAAAATGCTTATAAAAAAATATTACTAGATATGTAGAAAAAGTTAGATAAAAGTTAAAAAAAAAAAGATTTGTTAGGAGATTTAGATACATTGCCTATAATTTTGAAGAGCACAGTGGATAACGACGGTCTGAATGCACCGACATCCAACATGTCTAGAGTTTACCAACTTCAGTACTAGATATGTAGAAAAAGTTAGATAAAAGTTAAAAAAAAAAGATTTGTTAGGAGATTTAGATACATTGCCTATAATTTTGAAGAGCACAGTGGATAACGACGGTCTGAATGCACCGACATCCAACATGTCTAGAGTTTACCAACTTAAGTACGGTCGTGTGAAGATATTTTGAATAAAATCGGCGAATACAGGACCCATGTGGATAACAGCCCTTGAACTGAATGAACCGTGCACGCTGCCTAAATAAAGTTTACTTTGTAACTTTGTGGAGAAGTGACCATGTGTTGGTAGCCGGGTAGAGCTTCGACTACTTTTCGCGGTGATTTTGTTCTAATCAATCTTTTTGCTCTGCGAATAGGCTGAATAGGGAATGATTTTTCAAAAGAATGGACCGTACGTTTCAGTACCTCTCTCTCAAAATATTTATGGCGAATTTATTCATCAAAGAGAAAAGAGAGAAATCAATTAAAGTAACCCCGAACAAGCTATAGGGCATGCAAAGTTATTACTGGCTAGTAGCAAGGGAAACTTGTTAAAAAACCTTTCATTTTTAGGTGGAAAATTAATGTTCTTCTCCGTTCCGACTTGAAAACATATACATAAACATTTAATTCTTAAGTGTAAAATGTTTTTCTCCTTTCCGACCGTTATACCGCATGTATGTGCAAAATGACTGAATCAGTCGTCGTGCATCGTTAGATCAGCACCTGCATTCAGTCTTGCAAAAGATCCATTTATTTTCTTGCCTCAATAAGCTTCTGCTTTTCCGGAGGATGTTCAATGTAGTAATCATTTTGAAAATAAAGAATTGGTGAAATAATTTGAACTTGATCAGGAATGATTTCATACTTTTTCACATTTATTTTGACATAGAAGGGACAGGTCTTTTAAGCTCCCTCTAAAAGTTTCAACGTTGTTAGCCAACAGTTGTTGGATGGCAATCAGGTTAGACGCGCGGCTCAACGTCCCAACAATATTGGCCAGCATTTGTTGAATGGTATTGTTGGACGCGCTCATAAACGTCCCAACATCGTTGGCCAACGTTTGTTGAATGATATTGCTGAACGCGCGGCTAAACGTCCCAACATTTGTTGGATGATATTGTTGGACGCGCTGTTAAACGTCCCAACAGTGTTGTCCAACATTTGTTGAATGATGTTGTTGGACGCGCGGCTAAACGTACCCACATTGTTGTCCCACATTTGTTGGATGGCAATGTTGGATGCGCGGTTAATTAAACGTCCCAAGGCGGTTAAACGTCCCAGGCGATTTTTTGTGGAATTTTTGTCGCACTTGTCGATGCAATTTTTGTCGCGCGCGCCGGCGTTGCTTCTTCAAATCGCGTGTGTAAACGGGCGGCGATTTCAGTGCGATTTGTGCGCGATTTGTCGTGTGATGTTGCAGAGGTTTCGAACATGTTCGAAACCTGATGCAACTTGGCGGCGATTTTTGGAAAATCGCAGCAAATATTACACCCGAATCGCACAGGAAATCGCTACTAGTTTACACTTGCGATAAAAGTTGCATTGGAGAGCGCAACAAAAATCGCATGTGTAAACGGGCCTTAAGGAAAATACTGTTTTTTCCTATCCTATGCAGTGCTCCAACTGTCAAAAATTGCATCTCTCAAATGATATTTATTATTTCCATCACTATCCTTGCTTCAATCATCTTCATCACCGTAATCAGCTGCTTTATCATCATTGGTAGCGTTCCTTTCAGACAATCCAGTTTCAGATTTGGGTTACCCAAATTGTTTGGATTTTTACGTTAGCTGGAACAAAAATCCGAAAAAAGATCGATCCGCTCCATTGATCATTCCCAGACCTCTCTGCAAAGAGCCTCTGTTTGTTTGTGGGTTCTGAACGATCACATGCTATTAATTGGAACCAGCTCGCCAATTGCAGTGCACAATCTGAAACCAGATCTAGATACCATTCTGAACCATCCACTCGTTCAGATTGCAATCTAAGGTTGGTTTGACCCCAAATGGAACTGAAAATTGAATTTTTGATCGCAGAATCTAGATCTTAATTGGTTAAAAGGAACGAAACCATTATATTATCCTCCTCCTCCTCCCCCTCATCATCATCATCATCACCATCATCATCATCATCATCATCATCATCATTACCTTCCCCTATCACCTTGTGAATCCAACTAATTCAAGCTACCACAATCTTTGGAGTCAGTGCGTTGCTGGTGTAACCAAGTAAAACATACAGATTGTCTTCACTAGCTTCCATGTTTCTTATATCATTAGTTGGGAGAAATTGACATCAATTGTTTACTCTTTGCCAGGAATGTTTAAGCAATAAATATACATTTTTTTAAAATAGAAATACTACATGCTGATCAGGTTAGAATGTTCTGCCAGGATAAAATGTTAACAAGTGACATGGCTTGAAATCTGGCAGCGATGTTAAAATATTAACTTTACCATGTGAAGTGCTTAATGTCAACTTTATACTGGCACTTTAGTGGCTACAGTGGCTACCCTGTTTAAATATTTGTTGTTAAATATTTGTTATTATTATTATTATTATTATTATTACTTTAAATAAAGGATGACTTGCAGAACAGAAGCAGGATGCAGTTGAAACTCCATGCACGCAGAATGAAATACCTTTCTCTGGTTGCAGGGGCACAGACTTTTTAGCTTGTATCCAATTATTAATAATTATTACAGCTGAACTTAGCACTAGTTACATTGAATCACTTTCTTGCACTAAACAGCTCTCGCTTCCTTATATACTCTGTACAAGTCCACGGCTTTGGGGATCTGTTTCAAAGTAAGTCTTTCGGAACTTTCTTGCAGCTAGGAAGCTTAACAAACCCCACTTGAAAGTCATAAAATTCCACACACACACAATGAAATTTCCATGGGTATTTACTCCTGTGAAAAATTATTAGAAAAAATAATGTCACTTAGAAGTAGGATATAACATAAATAAATATTATACATACCCCGATGATTCAATTTAGTGCCCAGGGTGTTAATATTTGTTTTGACATAAACATCATGTATTAAAAAAAAAAATTCAGTAAAAATAGAACTATAACAGGAACTGTAAGGGAAACAATATGTGTAGCATATGTGAAAGGGAAGCTCATATATGTGAACAGAAGGTTGGAATACACTTATACACCTCTGCCACATCAATACTTTTTCTGTCTCTCTGATCTCTCTTTATATCAATCCAATGGTGGTCCAGACTCCATCATCGGGGGGGGGGGGGGGGGGGAATTATAAGGGGTAGGGGTGGGGGGGTTAGTAAAAATTTTAGAAACTGAATTATTTTTGGCAAAAAAAAGGGGTGGGGGATCCTTGATCCATCACTGCAATCACAAAACTAATTTGCATCAGCAGGGGCATCAAAACATGGGAAAGTGGTCACTTACCTGAGGTTAAAAACAATAAGATTCAAATCACCAGTGTTGGAAGTGGTTGCAGTCACTTACGTGAGGTTTTGACCATAGTTTGGAAGAAATTTGGTATTTTGAAAAAGTGGTTGCTTACGAGAAGTGTTCACACATGGAGGTTCTACTGTAGGTGCTTTGTACACTGAAATTACTACAAGTTCATATGATTCAAAGCTAAGACCTCCTGTGGTCTGACCTCTCGTAAGTGACCACCTAGGCTTTGCATTTTGCACTGATTTTGGGTAGGCCTGCACCTCTTCGGAACCTCCAAGGATGGCACTAATAATTTTCAATCTGGGTCCTCGAACCCACATGTATGTCTGGTCAAATTGGGATCCCAAGCATTCTTTTCAAGATTCAAAGTAAGTGGAGTGAGTTCTTTAAGTCAACATCTTGCATTTTGGGACGCATTAAAATTTTGATGATGCATTTTTTGCATTTTATTTGCGTAAAAATGCACGATTTCTGCGTTAACGCGATCTCTGACCTCTAATTTCATTCCACCCGGATGAGGTGCACCTCTATTGTTTTTAGGGCTAGGGTCCATTGTTATGTTGTTTGTTCTATTGTTTTCTTAGCCAATCCTGTGAGGCATTATGAAAGGTGCAGGTCTACCTCAACAGTTACTGTATTCCTGCAACACGTCACACGGACTCAAATTAAAAAATTGGGCCCATTCACCACACACAAACACATCCCATTCTCCCCTCCTGCCGCGGGGGGGGATACATTTCTTACCCGTTTCGTGACGAACTATTCCGAGAGCGAGATTTGTTAAGAAACCCACCACTCCTGCTATCAATCCAATGACACCAATGAACATTATCACGGTGAATTTCATCCTTGGAATGAGTCTTTCACAATCCCGACGAACAGCAAAATTCAAGTGAAGGAAAATAATGGCAAATACAGCAGATAAACCTGCCCAAACGGCTGCATTATAGTTGTGATAGACTTTAGCGAACACAAAGCAACCAGATATTCCTACGATTGCTCCCACAAAGGCCGCAATAATTCGCATTACCAACTTGTACTTTCCGTAAGCTATCCATCCTCGCTTCAGACGTTCTCCCATTGTTGCGAAACGGTGGTTAACTCTGTAAATTAACTGCAAACTACACGTACAGGCTGGTTCGCGCAAAATACAAAGTCATCGTTTTTCAAGTGTTTTGCTTTCCACGTGACTGTTTGCCGCCTGGGAGGGGAGGGTCGAGAGAGTCACGCAATGGTTGCAAACTAACTTACACGGTCCCTGACAAATACATTTTTGAGGAATTGATTATTTGTTTTCTACCTTCTACTGGTGTACCCTTTGTTTGCCAGAAGCTTTTCTCGCGCTTTTATCTCTTTCATTTTTTTGTAACCCCACACTCTCAAAAGGATCCCCTGTTCGGATCATTTCAGGCGTTGTACGTGATAGAACTACCGGACGGTAGCTACTTCATATAGTACATTGGGTTGACCGCTGACCATAAATGTGCGTTGGTAAGTCTCTTTCGTTGAATTTTCGTTACTGTCGTCCGATAGTTTTATCTTTGAAGTAGTTAAGTTTATATCTTTGGAAAGCAATCATGCTATAAAACTTGCAGCTAATACAACAGGCCACCTTCTTTCATGCCAGTAGGTGTGTTACCATTCACTGTGACTTTGTTTAATAAGGAAATAAGGTAACGGACATCTTAACACGTTTAACACATGCACACATCTGGATCATGCATACTGCCACCTTTGCTCACGTTTAGTGATATTTTGACAGGTTTTATTTTAAGCTTATTCCTTAGTGATCATGCAGTAAGTAATAAATGACTGGTTTATAGAAATTATTCGCTTAGTAATGAAGCAAATTGTTTTTGTAGAAGATTTACAACTTTACATGTAATACATGTAAATGCTTTCGAAATGTACATCAAGCATCAAAGTTCTGTGAAACCTAAAATTTGAATCAATCAGTTATTTCACGCCGAAAAATGCCAAAGACTGCAACAGTAATCTAATACACCACGACGTTTTTAAATCCATGCCAAAGATCTTCGGTAAACCCACACAGAATGCAGACTGGGCAGTAAAACGTTATTGAGATGCATGATGCTTTTTTGATGCATAAAAGGTTAACAGTCCTGAAGGTAATGAATAACATGACATAAATAAGATACGGTGCGTAATCCATAAGTTTTAAGCTCTGTATATGATCAGTTGCCATTTACCTGCAGTTCAATGGTGTCTCAGTTTTTCCAGACTGTTATGTTGTTTACTTACAGATATTTTTTCTTTTTCAGGAAAAAGTAATTATTGTGGAACATCAGTTTGACAACAAATGGGCAGAGACAGCAAGTGAGTTAAAGGAATCTAGTATTAGCAGTCATTGACGATCAATCAAAGGAAACATCATCATCATCATAGCTTTATTTAAAAACACGGTATCCCATCATTAGTTACAAAATGCTCTTCCAGAGAGCCGTGTATACTAAATATTCTCTATAAAGACCTAAACATGTTAAAAATTTCTAATTAAAATTACAATACTAATGGATTTTTCTATGTTTACCTAAGATTAAAACTACTATAAGGCGGCTTTAAAGGATGCGATAGATGGCTCAGCTTTGATTTCATTTGATAGGCCATTCCAAAGAACAGTGCCCCGATAGTTAAAGCTACACTTTCCCGCTTCCTTTCGGGGTCTATGAACAAACAAATTGTTCAAGTTGTTTCTCAGTTTATAAGAATGAACATTCGTTATTGGTCGAAAAAGATTTTTTAGGCCCTTAGAAGAAAGATTATTTTTAGCTTTATAGACACTAATCGCTAATTGCTTTGAGCACCTACGCTCAAGAGTGTCCCAGCCAAGGTCTTCCAAAATATCAGCAGACCGAATGTCATAATTAGAATAGGTAATTATTCTTGCTGCCCTATTTTGCAATTTCTGGAGTCTGTCAGCCAGGCATTTACCCATACAGCCCCTCGCTGCAATAATCTAGATAAGGCAGTATAAGTGCTTCATACATCATTTGTAGTGTTGATGTCGGTACGAGATCACGAATTCGTTTAAGTGCTCCAAGACCAGCGGAAACTTTCTTGGTAATGGCATCAACTTGTACATGCCAACTTAAAGTCTCATCAATTTCAACCCCAAGATATCTATGAGACTTCACTCTTTTTAGTGGTATTTCATTAATGTTGATCTCAAAATCATGTTCCATGTGATTTAAGTTATAGTGACTAGCTATAATGAGATACTTAGTTTTTTTAATATTTAATGTAAGTTTGTTAGCATGTAGCCATGATAGAACTTTCTTTAGACCTTCATTTAGGTTACTCTGTAATATAGAAGGATCTTGTGCACTGGCGAAAAGACATGTATCATCTGCGTACATTTTGGTAGCAGAAGAAGATGTACACATTTGAAGATCATTTATATAAATTAAGAATAATAAGGGTCCAAGAATGGATCCTTGAGGAACACCACAGGCGATAGGTAGAGAATTTGAGAGAGTACTATTTACATATGTCTTTTGTTGGCGTCCCGAAAGATACGAAGTGAACCATTGGAGAGCATGAGGGTCTACTCCATAGAGTTCGAGCTTTTTTAGTAAAATGTTATGGTCCACTGTATCGAAAGCTTTTTTTAAGTCCAAAAAGAGGACTCCATTTAACAGGTCGTTATCAATATTTAGATACCATTCATTTGTGGCTTCAAGAAGAGCTGTTAAGGTTGAATGTTTTGGCCTAAACCCATGTTGAGAGTCTGCAAGTAAATCATTTTCAACCAGAAAGGAGTAGAGTTGGTTAAAAACGATCCTTTCTATTAGTTTACTTACAATCGGTAAAACAGATATTGGTCTGTAATTATTTGGATCGGACTTAATATCTTCCTTAAACACTGGCGATACCCTAGCGATTTTCCAATCATCAGGAAATATTCCACTCCTAATAGACAAATTTATTATATACGTTAGAGAAGTTGTTATAACTGGAGCTGCTTCTTTTAGTAGTCTACATGATATTCCATCAACACCACTCGCTTTGTCCAATGGCATTGACTGAATTAACCTGTATACTATATCACTAGTAGTTTCCATAAGTGAGAAACTGTGTTGAGATGGCGTTATGTACTTATCAAAATTTATATTTGCCTCAGGGATGCTGTTTGCTAGATTTGGTCCCACTTGTACGAAATGAGCATTTAATACATTACATATCTCACTGGGAGAGGTATACGACATGCCATCAACCGTAATATCCTTTATTTCAGTCGGGAGGGAATCTTTTCCCATGATCATATTCACCCCCTTCCATGCATTTTTAATATTGCCTAGGTTTTCGTTAAAATAATTATTATAATACGCCACCTTAGCTAATTTGATGTTGGCATTCACTCTATTCCGTACATGTTTGTAGTTCGTCCAGTTTTCATCTGTTTTAAATTTAGTTGCTATTTTCTTAAGTTTATCCCTTTCGAACATTTGTCTCTTTAGTTCGGGGGTCAACCAGGGTGCAAAAGCATTTCTAATCTTTCTCTTGCGAAGTGGTGCATGTATGTTAGAGATCTATGCTCTATGAAGGGCTGGTTGTCAACGGATCACCAATGAACACAAATTGCTACATTTTGTGATTGGCTGAAAAATGTTGGAGCACTTAATCAAACAATCAGATTCAGAGGTAAAACTGAAACCAATCATGACTAACTTACACCCGTTTTCCAGCACTTGGCTCCAATGACATGTCTTTGCTTCCAGCTCTGATTGGTTCATTGGATTGTCTGCCTTTGTCGTGAATTGGTTTACAGGGGTTTCAATAGAAACCGGCTACTGGCAGTGTACCGCTGCCTACTTTGCCTCTCATCGCCAGTTACTGACACTCAATTTCATGCTTAGAATGCTGGAAATTGCATTTCCGAGCCTCTACAGTACATATAGATTTCAAAATTTTATGGCGGGGGGGGGGGGGGGGGGGGGAGGAGTGGGCCCTAGTGGGATGGGCCCTTATTTGTCACAGCTGCCTATTATACCTTGGCCAGCCGCTTACTTCAATTCTTTTTGAAACCCCTGGGTTTTACGCCACTCAAATAAAAACCGCTCTAAAAGGCAGTGTTCCAGTTAACTTTCAAAGGCAGGGAGTCAATGAATAATTTTAAGGGGTCAACAGGTTGTGGGTCTCTAAAACTTCTAAAGTTAGCCATTTGATTTGTCAGGTCCGGAAGCCAGCCTTGTCTGGTTTTTGACCTGAGACCCCTCTCTTATCTGGAACACTGAAAGGCCAGTGATTCGTTCTGGAAAACCATCCATAACTAAGGAAAACTGAGCATCTTTTTTAATCTTATGTAATGTGTAGTGCCTTTTACTGGGTCCCAATCAACTTGTCAAACATTAAGTGGTCACACAGAGGGTCACATTGCAGCAACACATAGCCAGGTAACAAGTAAACTAAAGGAGGCATGGTAACCTAGGCAGCAGGGGTACTCTGGCACCTGTTACGGGAAAGTGTACAAGTTAATGTGTGTAAATTTTAAGTGGTTGTTTACAAGAAGGCCTACATGTAGTCTGTAACCACAAACAAAGAAATTATTCCTATTGGTTGACAATATTTGCTAAAAGGTTAAATTTGGCTAAAAAAAAGCCTGATAATGATAGCAGTCGAAAGCATTCAGTTTTCATACATTTTATATATATTTTTAGAATTGTATATATGTGTTGTGGTAAAATGTTTTCTTTGATTTGAAAAATTTCAAACCAGTTTGATTTTTGTTTTCCTTTGACTCAGAAATGGTAATGAATCTCAGACAAAGAAAATAAAATTAAACTGGTTTGAAAATTTTCAAACCAAAGACAAATTTAAACCACAACATTTACACAATTCCTCTTAGTGTTGTACAGAAAACTGACTATGCGTTGCACTACGTATCTTTTTGCTGATGGAAGTGCCTTACAAAGCTAAGCAGTTTACAATGTAGTCTTGATTTATTAATTAAATTGCAGTTATTTCTTCAAATGGCTCAAGCTGTTTTTATTATCACATTGTTAGTAATAACTGAGATTCTGGAATAAATTGTTCATTGTTTAACAGACGCAAGAAGAGGTCCCGGTCAAGATCAAACAGTAGAGAAAGGAATCGGCGATCACGAAGTCGAGAAAGATATAAAGACAGCAAGAGATCTCGCAGCAAGAGTCTTGAAAAGGGAAAAGACAAAACTAGCAAACGACCAAGAGAACGAGAAAGAGAAAGGAAAAGAAAAAGATCTGAAAGTGCCTCTTCGCATAGTGCATCATCCAGTAAAAGTCGCAGCCGTAGCCCTAGTAACAAGAAAAAGGACAAAAACAGTCAACGTAAGCGGAGGTCCCGTAGCAGAAGCTACGAGAAAAGAAGGAAGGAAAGGCCTCGCAGTAGAGAGAGAGTAGTAGACAGAGATCGAGACAGAGATAGAAAAAGACGTTCAAGAAGCCGCAATCGATCAACTTCAGGTTCACGATCAAGAAGTAGAAGTCCTGAACAAAAGAAGTCCAAATCAAGGTCAGTGAAACTGAATGATTATAACTGATGATTTTGCTTTAAAAACCAAATTGCTGTAATTTAATCAACTCTATTTTGGCACAGAGCCTGATTATCATGTTAGAAACTTAGTTCTGTATTTTGAGCAAGAAAGCTTAATAAAATATACAGAACAATAATGGGGGTTTGCACATGATGTCATAAAAAATATAAAATCTAAACTATACATCGTACAAAGCTATTTGTAACATGGTCTTTGGGTACCAGTGTTACAATTCTACAGAAATAGTTTCAGGTTTTAATGATGTTTCACTTCCAAATTTTAAAGATTGTAGATGTGTCACACAATTCTTCACACTATTTCAGAAAAGCTGTAAAAATAAACAAAATTGAACCAGTTTAAATTAATTTTGGAATTATAGATGCTTATAAGACGATTTAATGGAACTTATAGTGAATTCAATATTTTGTGATGCGATTTTGGGTGTAATTAAGACTCTGAAGTTTTGGCCACCATATTGGTGCCCCAAAGTGGGGTCCATGCATTTTTTACTTAAAACGTTGAATACTCGTTCGTCTATAACTCTTGAACAAAAATGCTCTTGCGCTTCAAAATTTGGACCAGATTACTGTGTAATTTTAAACTCTCTGCAATTCTGTAAACATTTTGGAATCTAAATCTGCTTTTTAATTCTTAATTTTGATATGACAAAAGTGAAAACACCCTAATATTAGTTGAACTGAAATCAGTAAAGTATCAGCTCTTCTTTTGTGGCCGTAACTAAGTTTCAAAGAAAAGTACATACAGACTGTACAACAGGCTAACTCTTTCCTGCAATTAATACCATGATTGTTATTTAACCAGAGATAAAAAGTGGCATTCCCAGATTCATGTTTTCATCTTGTAATGACACCACTGCCACGTGCACCTATCTGTGTTCTTCTATACAGTACCTTATATAAAGGGAAATTGTTTGTAAATTTGGTTTTTAGGTTTTTAAATTATGTATTTACAGTTGCTTAATAAATTTATTGTATGATACCCAATTAGCCACAGTGGCAATGATCATTCTGTACTTTTTTCAATTTCAAATGAATTAATTGTTATAAATATTGTTTACCATACACTGTACGTTATTGTATTTTTCTATGTTAGTCGTGACAAGAAAAGAAGAGATGATGAAGACAGCTCTGATCGAACCAAGGACAGCAAGAAACCCAAGGAGGTGTCGTTTTTGTTCTTTTCTATTTTCATTTCTACTGTAATCTTTATCCAATTATTACAATAGTTCTATGTATAACTTACAAATGCACAGCTGTATGTAGACAGAACATCTTACAGATGTTTACTTCGATTCTTTTTTAGTCAAAGAAAGATACCACAAGCTCAAGTGTAGAGGTCAAAACTGATGAAAATGACAAGGTATATGTGGTGTTGTTCAAACTTTTCTTTGCGTTAAAATTTTTCAAACCAGTTTAATTTCCAAACCAAGGAAAAATTTGAACTAATTTTACTTTTTGGGTTTTATAATGTCAAACCTGTTTAATTGTTATTTTCCTTTGTCTCAGATTCCCATTTTGTGCATTTACACTGTAGTCTACAAGGTGTCTGTTTGCCTATCTACAGCTGTATAGCCCCCCCCCCCCCCCCCCCCCCCTTCCATTTCCTCCTTCCCTCAATAATAATAATTGGAGAAGGTGCATCTGTGATAAATAATAATATTAATAAAAATAATTTTATAATTTATTTAAAGTCGATAAACGTAAGGAGTGGTTACCCAATCTCCCGAGCCAGAGGCTCATGTAAAAAACGCTTGACAATTAAGTTAAAATACAATTTAAGTTATAAAACAAAAAACATCAACTAATCTAAAGTAGTTCCTCAATATACTATTCAAAAATGTAAGACAAATGTTTAAAAAATACACCTATAGCTATATTAAAAAGTTATTGATAATCATGTTGAGGTGGCATGTGATTTTTCCTGGAATGTGTGGGCAGTTTTTGAACTTAGTTAATTTATTTTCATAAAGAAAATAGCTTGATGCTGCATTGATTTTGTTTTAGGATGCTGAACAGAAAAGACTGGACGATGAGATGCAGAAAAGAAGGGAAAGGTACATTTAAATATAATACTGACCAGCAACAAACATTTATCACTGTTACTGTAGATAATGGTGTTGTCAGGTTAATCACTTGAATCAGAAGTACAGTGTACTGTACTGTGTGGCTTCGCTACTTATATTCAGAATTTGCATCCCTTAAGGCCCTGACACCAATGCAACTTGTCTTGCAACATTGCGCATAACATTAGATTTTTTTGGGTGTCACATGATGGCAATTTGTTGCACGCAACATCGCAAAAGTAGAACTCGACTTTTGCATGCAACATTGCAAGGACAGTTGCATTGTGTGTCCAGGCCCTTAGAGACCATAACTTTTCGGTAGCAGCTCCTCTTTGGTGGCCATTACTTTCAGACTGCTAAAATATGCGAGCAATGCATTCCAAGAAATTTATTTGAAATGGTTACTATGTCCCAAAATCTAACTCATAGTTTTGAAAGAGATAAAGTGAAAATAACACTTTAGAATACAATGTACTTAGCCAGTGTCGCATCAGTGTTGTTTTTGAGGCAACAGTTTTTCCTCCAAAGATTTCCAAAGTTCCACCAGTTTATTCACATGCAATGAATCTCTATTCCTCCTACCTGTTAGGTTTGGTTTGTCTGTTATTTTTGTGGTGGCCTGGCCATTACTCACGTTAAGCTTTGAAGAAGCCACAAGAAAAGTAGCCGGTCACAAAACAAAGGAAGTCTTCCATGATTGTCATCTTTTAGTTAAGTTGCCACCCATAATAGCTGGTTGCCAGCCACTAATGACAGCTCTGCATTACTAATGGCAGGATCATTATTTTCGGAAATTGATAGCAAGTCCCAAAATTAATGTTAACATACTTTTGGGAAGGCATTACCTTCAGGGGGCCATTAATTTTGGAATTCTACAAGTTATTCTAGAAGTTGTCTCTGTTTCCATGGTATTAAAACAGGATAGAAGCATGGAGGGCCCAACGAAAGAAAGAACAGGACAACAAAGAGCAAAGTGAAGCAGCAAAGGAGGAGCAGCAAAAAAAGAAAAAAGCCTGGAGTCTGGAGGATGATGATGATGATGATGAGGAGGAGGAAGAGGAAGAGGACGAAGAAAATGTGCAGATTAAGGAAGAGGCGCAGGTCACTTAGTGATTAACCTAAATTCTCCTTAATTTTTTTAGTGTATTTTAGTAACCTCCTGTTGGGAGAACATGGTTTTGAATCAAAACTTCTTGAGTTGATTCCTGACATTTTACTCAAATTATAACTTAATTCACTTTTTCCATTGCAGGATGCTAAAGATGAACCAAAGAATAAAAAAATTAACAGTAAGTGGTGATAATTTTTTGCCACAATTATTTGCAGGCAGCTACTGGCAGTGTTACAAAAATGACAAAATCTCACTAGGCTAAAAAAAAGTCCATCCAGTCGTACTGCTGTGGTTGTCCTTTGTTTTTAACACAGGCTAGTTTTGTTTATGATTCAAGACTTTCTTCATTGCTATTTAATGACACTCACAATACATGTACAAGACTGTAATAATGTTTGTGTTAACGATACTTGCTCTGTTGCAGATAAAAAAGGTCAATCCAGTGTTACTAATGGTAAAGTAAAGGAAGAACCAGTGAGTATTTTCATCATTTTTTTTTTTATATACCATCTTAATTTTCAGCCCTGTCAGATTGTTTTGTGGTGGTAGGCAGGGTAACAGAAGTAGTAGGCAGTGAGGGCTAGAGATGTATTTTGTCATTAGTCATGATTTGTGAACCCCAGTGTGAAGTAGAGGGCAAAAAATAGACTGTAGGAGGCAAAATTGCGGCTACCAGCACATTTTGACAGGGCTGAATTTGGGTGTGAAACTTGGGGTGGAAAACATGGCAATAAGATGCATAATGACAACTAACCATCCATGGACTTGAGAATTTTTAAGGATACTATTTTTTTGTACCTAAATACTTGAAAAATATAAACTGGCTTGTAAAACTACTCAACCACATTACACAACTTTTTGCTGAATATGGTAACCTCTATTTACTAGTCTAGTGTTTAGGTGAAGGCACATTGGTCCTGACTAACAGTTGATACTTCATACTTTGAAGGTTTATAGATGTAGTTCAAGCCTGAGTTGTTTATTTATTTATTTATCGCATAGGTCTGTCGCTCAATGTTGAGCATTTTAGCACTACACCACCGCACAGATTCACCACTATACCACCGCACAGGTTAACCACTACACCACCGTGCTGGCTAACCACTACACCACCACACAGGCTAACCACTGCACCACCGCACAGGTTAACCACTACACCAACGCACAGGTTAACCACTACACCACCACACAGGTTAACCACTACACCACTGCACAGGTTAACTACTACACCACCGCACAAGTTAACCACTACACCACCACACAGGTTAACCACTGCACCACTGCACAGGCTAACCACTACACAACCACACAGGTCAACCACTACACCACCACACAGACTAACCTCTACACCTCTGTGCCTCCACACCTTGTGATGATCTAGTATCCTATCCAGGTTGAGGGGCAAAATCTCAGTCACTTCCTGTTACGGAAACTGGATCCAGTATTTCTGGACCACTTGGCTCGTACATGTACATACGTTACCTTTAGTCCAGTGATTATTTTACATGTATAGAAATCAAACCTGGGAATCCACACAATTTTCAAAAAATGATTTACAAATTATCAGTCGAGAGAAGCTCTGGACAATATTTATTTTCTTCAGCAGGATGATGATGTTGATCCATTGGATGCTTTCATGGCTGACGTGAGCAAAGAGGTGAACTATTAAAACATTTCAAACCGATTACAGTGGAACCTCGATTTAAGGAACCTCTATACTAGCAGTAATCACAGATTATGGAGACGTGTTCGAAGGAATTTCCGGCGGAAACGAGCCCCGGAAAAAAAAAACAATAGGGGCAACCATTTGGAAGACCGTCTACCAAAAATCTCAAATTTTACTGCACATAAACCTCAGGACAACCAACACGAAATTAGGATTGCGTTCTTCGAACGCGATAATTAAGGAAATCCTTGGTATAACGAACGATATTCTTCAGCCCAGCAAAATTACAAGTAAAATGTATGGAACAGAACCTCGATATAACAAACACATCCGACAGCCCAAATGTAAAATTTACCCCGATATAGCGAATAAATGTCAATACGCAACAAAAGATGACTGCAGAACAGACCAACAGTGTGTGCTATATGGCAAAGGTATAACCTGTACATTTTTCCAGTGCTGAAATTATATGTACAGTGTACTGTAGCTTCATACAGTCATTAAAGTGCAAATGTTATTTGTTCAGATCCGGAAATATGTAACACCGTTGCTAAACAATTATTAACTATACCTCGATATAATGAACATTTTGGTTGTTTTTCCACAAATTCGTTATAAGGAGGTTTTCAATATAAAGAACCAATTTCCCCAGTCCCTTGGCACTTCGTTAAATCAAGGTTCCACTGTACTGTAACCCGCTAAATAATGAAAACCAATCACTGTAAATAGTAGAAAAAATTAAGTTTTCTCTAGGTTGTAATGTTTTATTGCTTACACTGTACTTAGCAATAATTTCTAGTGCTGCAACAAACTTATACCATGATATCCGTGTATTGCAGTCACTGTTATAATTTCTCACAATACGAATATCAATATTGAAACAGGATATGGATTCAAATATGGTACATTTTACATTTACTTAATTTTGCTTCAATTAAGTTCACTTTTCACTTTTCAGTCCCACAAAACACAATTTCTTATTTATTTCATGTGAATCTTAAGCAAAAAACACTAGCGACATGTGGCATCATAAAACGCTGTTCCGTTCAAATTCACTGTAATGTTGTGTTTCCAAATACAGAGGATTAAAAGGTAAACATGTTTGATTTCAAGACTATCGGGCTTTGTTAGTGTATCTTATCGTGTATCATATCATGACAGCTGTATTGAGATATGTATTGTATCTTGAGGAATTCCATAACTGGAATCTGTTATTCTTCCTGTAATGAGACAAGTTTATTAAAATATAAATAGGGGTTATTGGGTCCAGTTACTGTAGTTGCACTCAGGTTTTGTATAAAATAAAAAATAGTTTA
This sequence comes from Dendrophyllia cribrosa, assembly GCA_024195265.1. Classification (NCBI taxonomy): domain Eukaryota; kingdom Metazoa; phylum Cnidaria; class Anthozoa; order Scleractinia; family Dendrophylliidae; genus Dendrophyllia; species Dendrophyllia cribrosa. The sequence goes on along the minus strand of JAJLRJ010000007.1, from coordinate 11,139,053 downwards.
TTTAAAAAGATTGTACTGAGGCTTTGTGGATAATCAACCATCTGCCCAGGTTTGAAATCAGTCTTCCATCTCCTAGGAGCCACCTTGTCATACCTAAAGCCTGTCTCTGTCATTGTTATTTCAACAGGTGAAGAAAATCAATGCTGTGGATCAGAAGAAGAAAGTTGGAAAAGCTGGTAAAACAACTGTAATTACCCATGTTGTCGCCAAGCCAAAGAAGAGGGTATGTTAATATGTCTTAAACAGGGTTCTGCTCACTATACATGTCTTCTTAAGTGTTTTGAGCCTGGATAACTAGTGCACTTACATATTCAGAACATACATGTAGAGGTTTCCTTTGAGACTAAGCTCATAAAAAAGTATAAGTGCCTGTTTCTACCTAAATAAGCACACTCAGGCACCCACCTTTTTTTCATTTATTGTGAAAAAACTAATCAGATCTCTACTGTTGGAAATTAAGTATACAAGGAAAAAGAACTGCGCTGCAGTTCTTCTGTTTTGGATTTTGGTAACCAGAACAACAAATTTTGTCTGATATTTACCTTGTGCTAAGACGGTTCTGTCTAAAATGAATGCAAAAGGTTTACCTGTGTCTGGTCCAAAACAATGGTATTTGATGTATTTTTTAGTGTGTCCTCATGAGTTTGGAATCACAGGAAAATGCACTGCAATGTACTTCTGCAGCATCACTGAATAATGCTATTAATGGGGTACTGGTATATTCGATGCCTACATAACAGCTCTTTATCCAACCTGGCCACCCCGATTTTTTATATTAAAATTGAAATTCTCATATGATGAATATCTAGTGGGCAAAGTTAGAACAAGAATCTATTGTTAGTTCTATTTTAAGCTGTTTATTTGTTTGTTTTTGTGTTTAGCTTGTATTTAGCGTTAAAACATTGCTCCATTTTCTTTTCTTCACTTCATTGGTTTTTATTTTGCCTCTCTCTATTTACGTGTATGAGAAAATGCCCTACATTTGTACATGTACTGTTCTCAGTTGCAATGCATACTGAAGCCAATCAGACAGAACAAATATGGGCAAGACTACATTGAAGGTCATGTTATAATAACATGTAAGTCGAGGGCTGTTTTAACAATATAATTATTTTGACTTACATGTATTTAATGTTTTGTTGTTGAGGATCCCACCAAAGGTGAACTGATGGAAAATGACCAGGACGCTATGGAGGTTAGCAGATATTTGTTTCATACAAATTAATTGCTGTTCATCCTGTTGAATTAGTTACTGCATTTGTACTTAATGTTTAATACAAGTTAGCTATCATAAGCCCATATTGTAATTATTATATTTAGACTAGTTTATTTTTAAGTGAGGAAACCTGACTGATTATAAGCCTCGTGGTTTCTTTCAGGTCTCCTCCGCATTTACTTTTTTTCTCTAATCCTTTATTATTTCCATCTTGCGTTGTAAAATGTTGTATATATGGCAAAATAAAGAATGAATGAATGAATGAATACAAGTTTTAATACTATTTTGTGTTTCTGTAGTATTCATCTGAGGAAGATGTGGAAGAGGAGACTATAGAATCAACTTATGCAAACTATAAAACCAAGAAGAAGAAGGTAGGTCAATTAAGACTGTTAAATACCTAGCCTTGGTTGCTCAAAAGTACCGTAAATCCTCTATATATATATATTAAGCCTCCCTTTCATATAAGACCCCCTCTCAAATAAGTCCCCCCCCCCCCCCCACCCCCCTAACAATATGTTTGCTTGGTTTTGAATGTTTCTTTATTTTTACAGCGGATTCAGGGTGAGCGTTTAATGCTGGGTCTTAGTTGTCACGTTTGTTCTCACGGTTGATTGATTGCGTTGCAAGGCAAAATGACAGCCATTGCTAGGCGGGAATGACAATGTTCTCTCTGGGAAAAAACACGTTGTCGCTCGTCTAGCGAATAAGATGCGAATAACTCTTCTAGTAAAGACCACTAAAGGAATTCGCTAGATGAGTGACATGCTTTTTCCCAGACAGAACGTCTTAATTCCCGCCTAGCAATGGCTGTCATTTTGCCTTGCGCAACGCAATCAACCAACCGTGACAACGAATGCGACAACTAAGACCGTAAAACGCTCAACCTGAATCCACTGTAACTCATGAATACCTGAAGCATAAAAGCTATAGTTATCAGCTGTAAATATTGAGCCCACAATATGTAATGGTCACCTGCCTTACCCATGAGATGGCATTGGAGGGAGGGGAGGGTGGGGAGTTGGATGCAGAGGGTGGGGGTCAGTAGAGCAAAGCATCCAGGAGAGGGGAAGGTCCAAAGGTTGTTTTGTATGAGTTGGCTCATAGGAGCCTTTATGAAAATAATAGTGAAAATGACAGGGTCACCAGACGAGCATAATAATGTTTGCCCTATATGAAAATAATAGTGAAAATGACAGGGTCACCAGACGAGCATAATAATGTTTGTCCTATATGTGGGACCCATATTTTTATGTTTGTTAGGATCTGCAAGCTGTTAACCATGACAAAGTGTATTACTCAACCTTTAGAAAGGATTTTTATGTTGAAGTCCCAGAACTTGCAAGAATGACTCCTGAAGGTATGCACTTGGTTATAATAGTAACCCGTTAATCTCCATTATCAAAATACAAATTCTCCTTTCTTGTCCCCATACATCTGTTATAGCAGTAGTGGGGAGAATTTATTAAAATATCAAGAGACTTGATCTTGGATGATCGTGGCCTAGCTCTCTCATTGAAAAGTCCTGTTAATCCCTGAAGGGTTTGCTGACAGCTCCCGCTAATATTTTAATCTATGATTACTTCTTGTAATTTTTTTTTTGTTCCTACTTGCTTAGTTGAAGTTAGGTTGAGACTGAAGACTTTTGTTTTTGTCTCATTTGATTCCTCAATTCTTCTACTTAGGTCAATCAATCAAAAACTTAGTTCTTTTCTCTGTGGTCCTTACCCAGGACACAGGGCAACTCACAGATGTAACATTAACCTGTCTCAGGGCTCGACAAACGTCTTGTCCACTCATCGGGGACAAGTAGATTTTCCCGTGGGGCAAGTAACTTTTCCTTCCTAATTGTCTGACAGGCAAGGCCCAAGCAAGCCAACCACTGATTAAATAATGATTTTAAAACAAAAAAGTAAACTTTGGCTAGCATGTAACTGCCGGGGCAAGCAAAACTTGAGTGTTGCTTGTCCAAAGGGCAACCTGGAATCAAATCTTTTTTTTCAAGCCCTGACTGTGCATTGATTGATATGCAGAGGTTGAGGAATATCGTGCAAAGCTGGAACATATTCGTATTCGTGGAAAAGACTCTCCTAAACCTGTCAAGACCTGGGCCCAGACAGGAGTCAGCTTAAAACTTCTTGATGTCCTCAAAAAGTAGGTATTCTGAAGTCATTGTGTTGTTATCATTATCCTTATGTGGTTATAGCCTGTTGGATTTTTTATTTGAAAGTTAGTGGTTCAAAGTTTAGCATCCCCAAGGGGGTCATTCAAGTTTTAAAGTGACCTGGACTGGAATTTTTTTGGGGGGGATTAAAATATTGTTCCCAGTAATTTTTGGGGTTTAGATTTTCTGCAAAATAAATCCATGATTAGTGTAACAATAATTATTGTTACACTAATCATCAAGCTTTTAACAAATGTTTCAATGAACAAACAGAGCGGAGAACATGCAGTATTCCACTACTCTCTGTTTTTTGTAATTATATGAAAAAGTTAAGGTAGTTTTTGGGGTTTTGGTTTAACCCATCTTGATTTATTTGGATCTAGTTTTGGCAGAGGAGGGGGAGGGAGTAGCAATTCTCCTACTTGTAGTTGCTACAGGCTACAGAAACTGCATTCAGCTCAGGCGATATACAAGCTGCCTGTGGCTTGAGCGACATTACCTATACCCTTAATATGTTTTGTTATTTAAAGGAATAAATACGAGAAACCTACACCAATTCAAGCTCAAGCTATCCCAACCATCATGAGTGGCAGAGATATGATAGGTAAGTAATAAAAATGTTTTAAAATTATCCAGCTTTTAACTTTGTACCAGCCTGAACAATGCATGGAATGCATGCCGTGGAGGGTTTTTTCATAATGAGTGAAACTGTAACAGAATTTCAATAATATTATTATTGAATCAGGGCTGTCTGTCATCACTAGCCCCCAGGGGGTGGGGGGTTACTCCCTATAATAGGCTATACGGGGATGCCCCGCCCGAAAGGGGTACCTTTTTGAGGCTGGAGGTATATGAAAGGGTAGGGATTTCACAAGTTGAAGTATATGAAAGGGTAGGGATTTCACAAGGTATAGGAAAGGGTAGGGAAAACACGAGTTGAAGTATAAAAAAGGGTAGGAAAAACTGCCATTTAAGTATTTTAAAAAGCGCCTTTCAAAATATATCAAACAGACGCACGTAAAGGCTATATGAAAGGGATACCATTTTCAATGAAAGGTGTATGAAAGGGGTACCTTTTCTGTCAAAAACGGTATATGAAACGGCAAGGGTTTGGACCTTGGGGCAGAGCATCCCCCCCCCCCCCCCCCCCCCAACACTAGCTGGCAACTGGCAACTACAGTAAAGATGACCAACTACTCAAAGTTTGAAAATGACTCAACGACAACAAACATGGAAGACTTTGTAAATGGTTTGAACCCAGGAGTATCAGTAGTCTGTCGAGTGTGATCGACCGGGTTAGTAAAGTTCTGAAAAGAACTGTTGTTGTTGACATTGACTGACGTTTCGACAACCTGAACGGAAGTCATCTTCAGAGTCATGTGAATTGTGAATAGTCAGTTGATGTAATATACGTCTGGTTATAGCTGTCATTGGTCAGTTTAGCCACGATAATATTGGTTGTAGAGACTCAAGTCAGTGATTGGTGCGTTTCGATCCGTGTATTGTTAGTGTAATTTCTGTAGTCGTATTGTTAGTCAAATTTGTCGGTGAGTTCAGTCTTTTGTTTGTCTGTTTTGTTGACAATTCACATGACTCTGAAGATGACTTCTGCTCAGGTTGTCGAAATGTCAGTCGATGTCAACAACAACAGTTCTTTCCAGAACTACACTAACCCGGACGATCACACTCGACGGACTATGGAAGACTTTCTTCATTAAATATGACCGCCTCAATCATCTACTTTCCTTGTGGAGCCAGCTTCTTCAAAGCTTAAAGGGGCTCTGTCACCATTTTTAGTGTTGCTTTAAAAAGCCAAAAGACATAGTTATATCAGTGGAAACCCAAAGATAAGAATCCAGTTTTGTTTAAAATTATTCTACTAGTGCTCTAACAGTAAAAATAAGTGTCTTGGGCTGCAGATGGCCAGGATGGAAGTGGATTGCATCTTGAAAAAATTGGGCTGATTTTTTCAAGTTTATCACTTCTTTTCTTGGAAGAAACTTGCTAAAACTCTGATTATGCTTTATATTCTTTTAGAAAATTCACTTGATATCTTCCTCTTAGTGTTCTATTAGCATTTTGTGTACGACAAAGGTAGTAAGTTTTAATTTGGGTCAGTTTTGACACAAAAACCTCAAAATCACCATGACATAGCTCCTTTAACCCATTGACACCTGAGGATTTTTACGTTTTTTAGTGATTTTCTGCATACACACGCCCCATAGGATTTCGTGACTTCATATTTGGAGTTACCATTGAAAGTGCTGCTGTTCTAAAACACTGAAGGCTCGAGTTTACTGGAAACGTCATTGTGACGATCTCATTTTGCTTGGTTGATTTGCAACAAAGGGTCCAATATGAATTATCTACGATTTTTGGTAAGTTCACAGCCATTTTTCATCTTTAGTAGCTGCCTGGTGAGCATCATTAAGCTTGGAGGTAGTTCAGAGTCCACTTCTCAATGAAGCGAGTTAGGTGTTGTACTTCGTTTATGAATTTGGCTCGTTGCTCGTTGAACTGGAAAAATGGCCGCCTGGAAACGAAGTAGCTTTGGGACTCGACTCTGGATGAATTTCTCGACCTACCGCGGCATATTTTGGAAGTTGCGACCACAGGAGAACACAACAAGCGCGAAATTTCGGCGGTGGGTCAGAGTGGCTGTGGACTTAGTATATATATGAAAAGTGTGGAGGAAGGAATGAACGCTGTCGAAAAATCTCGTTATTTCCCAGCATGCAGTGCGGTGGTGATGTTGAAAATCAAGGCAAGGTGAGTATGCACTAGAATAAGAAGCTGCAGCTCGGCCCAAGCAACGAATAAGAGCAAAAACATTCACTGCTAAGCTAGGACTAGGACTGAATTTTGCTGTAAATGTTGACTTTTGGGTTTGCCACGATGATTTGAATAAAAAAAACTAAAGGCAAAAACGTGATTTTTGTTGTTTTTCTATGACGTTAAAAACGGTAATTTTTGTTATTGTCCAAATTCAAATGCTGATATTCTGCAAAAATCGCTGACTTTTTTGTGTTTATTGGGTATCTCAATTTGAAAGACTTTCTAGTCAATGCTCACAACTGCTAGTTAAGGCAATGTTCGCACCATTGAGAAAGTTACAATTTTTTAAAGCAGTGGAGTCTTGTACGGGCGGTTACGGGCAGTTCAGGTGTCAATGGGTTAATGACAGTCCTGAAAATGCTAATAAAAAAGTTATTCTTATTTTTTCTGAACATTTCAAACTGCTCTAAGTTACATCCTTTTTATTCTTTTTAATTTTAATTGTGATGCAGTCACAGTAAATTATAAATAATTATTTCCCTTGAAATGCTCCCTAAAGTGGAAGGGCTCTTATGAATGGCTGAAACTGAAAATGTGTACTTTTGAATCACTCTTTAGTAGCAGGGCTGTAGCTGGCCACCCCTAAGTTGAAGTTAACTGAAAATGGGGAAATTCTAAGGCAGGGTTTTAAGGTTGCCGGCTGCACAAGGAAAACAGGTGGTCATAAACTCAAGATAGCCTGCCATGCATAGTTGTTGTCCTTTAGTCATTTTGAAACTTTGAGTTGCTTGTAATTTTCACTGTAGTTGACAGCACTATAGTAGCCAACTGTCTTTATCCAGTTAATACCAAATTTGGTTGTTTCACTTTACCAGCGCCACAACGTTTCAACAGATTCTTCAGAAACTGACCTCTTTATCCAGTGGAATTTGTGATTTATTGTATGCTTAGATGTTTGTACTGTTGAAACCTGTTCTTTAACAAATGCAGCTTTTTCTTCTAAGTTCAGCATTTCCTTGTTCTGATTACAACAGAATATGAGAAAACTCATTTCTGTTTCCTTTTCGCAGGAATTGCTAAAACAGGTAGTGGAAAGACATTAGCATTTCTTCTACCCATGTACCGACATGTTCTTGATCAACCTGAGCTTGAGCGAGATGATGGACCAATAGGTAATTAAACCTAAACTTGTTAACCCCTTGACAATGGTGAAACCTTGAGTCAGCATTATTAAGTGTGACTGTTATGCTGTATGAGATGGCTCTAACTTTTGAGTCTGTGGATGAAATCCTGAAGTGTGACCATTCAAATGAATGCTTCTGAGCAGTACTTTCCTGTGGTATTGTTTATTATGCTGTACAAGCTGGGTCTAACTTTTGAGTCTGTAGATGAAATCCTAAAGTGTGACCATTCAAATAAAAGCTACTGAGCAGTACTTTCCTGTGGTACTGTTTATTATGCTGTATAAGGTGGTTCTAACTTTTGTGTCTGTGGATGAAAACATAAAGTGTGACCATTCAAATAAAAGCTATTGAACAGTACTTTCCTGTGATACTGTTTGTTATGCTGTACAAGGTGGTTCTAGCTTTTGTGTCCGTAGATGAAATCCTAAAGTGCGACCATTGAATTGAAAGCTATTGAGCAGTACTTTCCTGTGGTACTGTTTATTATGCTGTACAAGCTGGGTCTAACTTTTGAGTCTGTAGATGAAATCCTAAAGTGTGACCATTCAAATGAAAGCTACTGAGCAGTACTTTCCTGTGGTACTGTTTATTATGCTGTACAAGGTGGTTCTAACTTTTGTGTCTGTGGATGAAAACGTAAAGTGTGACCATTCAAATAAAAGCACACCTGTGGTACTGTTTATTATGCTGTACAAGGTGGTTCTAGCTTTTGTGTCCGTAGATGAAATCCCAAAGTGTGACCATTCAAATTAAAGCTATTGAGCAGTACTTTACTGTGGTACTGTTTATTAAGCTGTACAAGGTGGTTCTAACTTTTGAGTTTGTGGATGAAAACCTAAAGTGTGACCATTCAAATAAAAGCTCTTGAGCAGTACTTTACTGTGGTACTCTTTATTAAGCTGTACAAGGTGGTTCTAACTTTTGAGTTTGTGGATGAAAACCTAAAGTGTGACCATTCAAATAAAAGCTCTTGAGCAGTACTTTACTGTGGTACTGATTATTAAGCTGTACAAGGTGGTTCTAACTTTTGAGTCTGTGGATGAAATTATCCTAAAGTGCGACCATTCAAATGAAAGCTATTGAGCAGTACTTTCCTGTGGTACTGTTTATTATGCTGTACAAGCTGGGTCTAACTTTTGAGTCTGTAGATGAAATCCTAAAGTGTGACCATTCAAATGAAAGCTACTGAGCAGTACTTTCCTGTGGTACTGTTTATTATGCTGTACAAGGTGGTTCTAACTTTTGTGTCTGTGGATGAAAACGTAAAGTGTGACCATTCAAATAAAAGCTATTGAACAGTACTTTCCTGTGGTACTGTTTATTATGTTGTACAAGGTGGTTCTAGCTTTTGTGTCCGTAGATGAAATCCTAAAGTGTGACCATTCAAATTAAAGCTATTGAGCAGTACTTTACTGTGGTACTGATTATTATGCTGTACAAGGTGCATCTAAGTTTTGTAAATATGTAAAATTGATTTTGATCCTCCAAATATAATATTTTTATGCCATTCTTGATTGCACTTCCAGCTGTTATAATGACACCAACCAGGGAGCTAGCTATTCAAATCTACCGCGAATGTAAGAAGTTCTGCAAGCCCCTTGATCTGCGAGTCGTCTGTGTCTATGGCGGCACTGGGATCAGTGAGCAGGTGGGTCATAAATCCTCTGAAATGTGGCTGTGTATCCTCCCACACTGTAATTAATTTTGCTATAAACAAGCTGACATGCACAAAGCTGCAAATAATAGCCTACCATCGGACAAATGTCCAGTAAATTTGGCATTTTGACTTGTGAAAGCTTAACCTGGCCTGACAGACAGACTGGGCACATGTTGTTCCGCTATTAAATTCAGACAAAATCTTCTCTCTGTGAAACATGGAAAACTTTCCATAGTTAGGCTTTGAACACCAGGCACTTTTCAGTAAAGATAAACCATGCAGAACAAAATTGTTCAACCAGACTGAGTTCTTGTCAGGTCAATATTGTCCCTGGACTGACAAATGACTTGCTTGGAGAAGAAAACTATTTGCAGGTTTGCATGCATGGAATAGTTTCGGTGTCATTAAGTAACTAGATGGCATTTACTATAATCTACTCCCCTCTGGAAGCAGGGATGCTAGTCCTTCACAAGGTACACCAGCATTATGTTGGTTAAGACCCATACATCTCAGTGTGTAAATGGTAAATTCTGTTGTTGTTGTTGTTTTTTTTTACAAAAGCCAGCACTTAAGATTTTAATTTTCTGCTTGTTTCATATATCTTGCTATTATCATATGACCCGTACGGCCCTGAGAACCTTTTCTTTGCAAAACCATTGATGAAAGTCCCGTATAAGGGCCGTACGCATTTGCGCGAGCGGGGCCGGAAAAAGCCGTACGGCCCTACTACAAAAGCGGACGGCCTCGCGCGTTAAAATTTCAAGTAATTTTGTCTCCAAATTGCTGCGCTCGGTCCGTATGCCATGACCGAGAGCCAAATATTTTCTCATCCGGCCCGACCTAACTTAGTCAATAAGTACATATGATTTATTCTCCTGCTGTGTATATCTCTGTCAGTAATCATCTTTTTCATTTTGTTCAGATTGCAGAACTGAAGCGTGGAGCAGAAATTATTGTTTGCACCCCAGGCAGAATGATCGATATGTTGACAGCAAATAATGGTATGATGAAAAATTAATAGTTATTAAAGTAATGGTAGAATTTTCACCTATGCAGAGTTAGGTTAAATTAGTCAAAATTATTGTAACTAGTCAGATTCTATAAAGAACATAAATAAAGTCCTGTTTTTTTTCCTACTTTAATGTGTTATAGGTCGAGTGACGAACTGCCGTCGTTGTACTTACCTTGTGCTGGATGAAGCAGACAGGATGTTTGATATGGGATTCGAACCTCAAGTAGGTCTAACCTCTCTATGATTAAAATACAGTTAGGGACTGGTCATTATTTAGAGGGGGGCTGGTGTAAATAGGGGTAGGGTCATCAATTTTTTGCAGGGAATAAAGGGGGGCACATCAATTTACATGTATGCACGCTTTAAAGAATTCTTCTCTTAACCCTTTGACTCACAGGAGTGCCAAATACCAAAATTCCTAAAAAATCCCAAATTCTATTTTGTAAAATATTGATTGAAAAACAAATGGTACCATGTGAAAGTACCACCAAAGAGGTTTCATTTGAATGGTCACACCATAGTATTTTGTCCACAGACTCAAAAGTTAAAACTACACTACATGTCTTCATAATTGACTCTGGCAGTGAAAGGGTTAATGGAGTGGGTGGGGGGGGGGGGGGGGGGGGGGGGGTCAGCAAAAAATGTGCTTCATAAGGGGAGGGTCAGGTGGATTTGAACATGGCATACTTTGTTTTGCACCAGCCCTCCCCTCTCTAAATAATGACCGTTCCCTTAGACGTGTGATTAGCACAACAAACAATTCAAAATCAGATTTTTAGAGTACCATAACTTTAATTTCCAAGGAGCATTCAAAATCTTATTTTCTTCTCATGATATCAGTGTATTGTCCAGCAGGCAGTGGATGATAATAAATAAAACATCAACTAGGTGATATTGTTTTGATGTATGAAAGAGAAATCTAATGATCAACATGTAATGTCTCCTTACAACATCATTTTCAAGAATAAGTTATGTCAATAAAGAAACCATAAATTAGAATGTAGCACCAAATTTCTCAAAACAACATAAGAACTGAAGAGAATTGATATATTTTTTTTGGACAAAAAGAGTAAATTAATTTTGATTAAAAATAATACCACTCACATGCCAGAAAAGACTTACTGATACAGCCGATTTCACAGCTGTGTGCAGACCCAGGATTTTTTGAAACGTGATTTGTTGGCCATGATTCACCTGTCATGATTCGCCAAAGATGAGACAGTGATTCATGACACACTAGCCTACGAGCAGGCTCTCGTGCTCAGGCTCGGGGTTTGGGGGAGGTGGAGGGGGTGGCGGAAGGAACTCCTTTCTCCCTTCCTCAAATCCCGAGCCCTGAGAGCATGCTCGAAGGCCATAGTTAATAGAACAAACTGGTTATGAAACTCAGTCAGTCCTTTGTTATATGTTTTTGTTCTCCATTTCTTTTGTTCGTTTGCCTTGACCCTGCACTAAAACCAAAGGTATTGAAATGCATATGAGGAACTGACCAGTAGAAACATTTGGGTTCACACGTTAAACAAAACAATGTGCAGGGTCACAGTTCGTTCAACATAAAACAAAGCAGCTTTGTACATGTACACTCTTTTTTAAATTTGTTGAGCTTCATAACCAGTTTGTTCTATTAACTATGTCGAAGGCTAATGACACACAAATCATGGCAGACAAATCATGTTTGAAAAATCTGTATTTACTCTGTGAACAGTCAACTGCAGTTTAGTGTGCATTTTCATCACAATTGAGTGGACCATGATGGGTGAATCATAGCCAGTGAATCATAGCCAGTGAATCATGTTTGAAAACCTAAGTCTGCACACTTTAATGCTTTAATGCTTTAAATGAAAATGAAATCGGCAATGAATGCAATGAAATCGGCTGTTAAATGGTTTAGATCCATCTCTAAAAAGTCAACAACCTTGCATATAATTATTAGGATCTTAGTCTTTTGCATCTGGGCAGTTTTGTGTTTTTCTGCTTTGTAAGAATAGAAAGTTATTTCCTTTGGCCTTGAGGTCAGCATAGCTTGCACAGGCTGTTGTGTACGACCAACAATAAGTGGTAAGTGGATAGAACTTGCATCCAAGGTCAAGGGCAAGATGCCAATGAAATTTGTTGGCAAAATGAAGTGCCTCACCATTGTCATTTTGAGATCCATATTTCTCTACATTATACATGTACATACCTGAGTTAATATCAGTGGTGGTGCCACTTTAAAAGTTTGAAGTTTATTTGTTAGTCAAACATTCATGCCCTAAGTATGTGCTGTTCTTGTTATTTCCCTCCAAAAATAAATGGGTTTCATCTTATCTATAAATAATAATAATATGCATTTGTATAGCGCAAATTCTATATACATATTCAAATGCGCTTCACAATCAATCAGACCCACCCCACCCATGAACAAGTAACACTGAGGGTGGTCACAGCCAGGGTTTGTTACGTCCTCAGTGGTTCTTTTACGTCCCCATGGGAGACGGGACCGCTATTTCTACGTGGTCATCCGAGCCACGTGAAGGTCTAACCATTTGCCGATGTCATAGCAAAGGCAGCACCTTCATCCTCAGTTATTTTAAGACCCTGAGTGTTGGTCCGTCTGAGGCATTGATCAACTTGATTCTGTTTAGTTCTTTGTCATCAACATCAGGTTGGCTTTGAATAAAGACAAGATGCCCTTACTTACCCCGAGAACATAAATGAGATCTTAAGTTGTCAGATCTTCTGTTTTTTTCTCTCTCTCCTTATGTTGATATTTCATGGATCGTTCATTCCATTCTATGTTCATTTTCTCATCCGTTTTAGGTGATGAGAATAATCGACTGTATCAGACCTGATAAGCAGACCGTCATGTTCTCAGCCACCTTCCCACGTCAGATGGAAACTCTAGCAAGAAAGATCCTCACCAAACCAATTGAGGTCATAAAATATACCGATACGTATGACTTGTGTTTATAGGTGAAATCGGAAGTTATTGCAAGGTTTATAGGAAGTTATTGTAATGAGCAATGCATTTTTTACTGTACTCTTTATTATGCTGTCTGGACACCCATATGAATATATCAATATTATTGAGCAGTACTTGCTTGTGGCGCTGTTACTTTTTCATTATTTTAGCAAAAAGAAATGTGGATTTTTCAGTTTCAAGACTGACACTGATTAATTGATCGATTGAAACAAAACGATCAAAATAACTCAAATACGTTTTTATTCCTCTGTTTTAGATACAAGTTGGTGGTCGAAGCATCGTCTGTTCAGATGTGCAACAAAACGTGGTATGCATTCCAATCTTAGTAATTATTATTTTCAGTTTTAGTAACAGGGACTTTGACACAATTTAATTAAGTGACTCTGTGATTGAATCCGATTCATATGATGGCTTCAAACAAGCCGTGAGTAATTTGGTTATCTAATTTGTTACAACAAGAGTATATATTATTTATTTGATGATTTATTTATATAAGTAATTCAACTATTTAAATTGTATTATTTGTATCCAATTATTATTGTTAATCCAATTCTACTTGCTATTTACTATGTAAATGCTGTGAGCTTCAGCTGACCACATCTATGTAATGGGAAACTGTTTTAGATTAAATTTGTAGATGTAGATGTAGATGTAGAGACTCTAAATTGTGTGCAAATTGCTTGATTTGGCGGCGAATGGGTGATTCTAACTTTTGAGACTGTGAAGGATAGCTAAAGTGTGAACATTCAAGTGATAGCTACTAAACACTACTTTACTGTGGTATTGTTTGTCCTGCCGTCAAAGGTGTTTCTAATTTTTTATTCTGTGTATGACATCCTTAAGATGAAAACATTCAGTTGAAACCTGTTACAGATTACTTGCCTGTGTGATTTTCACAATTTAACGAAACTTTCCAAATCTGATCTATGTTTCTGTATGTTTTACTTTCCCAGGTAGTTATTGAGGAGGATGACAAGTTTTTGAAACTTCTTGAGTTGCTTGGTAATTACCAGGAGGAAGGTAAACATTTTACTTAAAGCTGTTTTCTTATTGCAATTGTAAAAGGTAAAAAGACCTTGAAAAAAAAAAACACTAGCTGTTATTCTTATCTGTGACAAATAACCTAACGAACCAGTCAGGACTCGAAGCAAAAAGATGCAACTGTTGCCAAGCGCGGGAAATCATGCAACTCTTGCCAAGCGCGGCAAATCAATCATGAAACTGTTGTCAAGCGCGGGAAATCATGCAGCTGTTAACAAGCGCGGGAAATCATGCAGCTGTTGACAAGCGCGGAAAATGATGCAACTGTTGCCAAGCGCGGGAAATCATTCAATCGGTAGCAGCCGGTGCCAAGTGCGGGAAAACGCGCTTAGGACAAGTTACGATTGGATTCTGGTTTGCACCTAATTGGTTTACTACTGGCATCTTCATACTGATATCTGTCTGAAGAACTTTGTAGTATAAAGTGACACGAGTTCTGACTTTTCTAGGTAGCGTTTTGGTGTTTGTGGAAAAGCAAGAAAAAGCTGACATGTTGTTTAAAGATCTACTAAGAAGGTCCTACCCCTGCTTGTCTCTTCATGGAGGTAAGATTTCACATACTAACACATTTTAAACCTTGAGAACTATTCAGCAGTACTTTCCTGTGGCACTGTTTATTATGCTGTACAAGGTGCTTCTAACTTTTGAGTCTGTGGATGAAATCCTATAGTGTGACCATTCAAATTAAAGCTACTGAGCAGTTCATTCTATGGCGCTGTTTATTATACCGTACAATGTAGTTTTTAACGTTTGATTTTATGGATAAAATCCTAAACTTCTGCTGTTCGTTTTTCACCATTTTGTATCTTGTTCTTTGTTTGGTTAGGTATGGACCAATTTGATCGAGACAGCACGATAGCTGACTTTAAGAATGGTGTCACTAACTTAATGGTAAGAACATCATAGTAAACATCCTGGACGAAGTTCATTCGTGCATCTCTCTTCTGAGCTGTATCATTCAACCTTGTATAGATGGAGGGGTGTTCAATTGAGTGCGGTCGCATTGCTACGCTTTGTGATTGGCCAAAATATTTCGCGTCACTTTCTCAACCAATCAGAAGTAAAACCAAAACCAGGGCGCGACAAAAGCGCTGTCCGATAGCCCGGGGCTAGTGAAGCGACCCATCGGGCTAGTGTCTTTTTGTCGGAGTTTGCCCGACGGGCAAGCAATATTTGTTGCCTTTTCTTATCATTAAGTTAAGAATTAAAATAAGAAGTGTGTAATAAACAGTTCTCTAGTGAAAGTGAATGTGAGGAACATTTTAAAAATGTAAGAAAATATCAACGGCGAACAAAAGAAATGGAATTGAATGATGCGTTTTCGTAAATAATGTGTACAATAGCGGCCGTAATTGTGTTCTCACTCCTCTGCTTTTAGGTCTTTAAAATCGCTGTTGTTTTCATTGTATTAAGTTCAAAGTAAACCAGTTAGGATCTGTCTTGTCGATTAAGACCGTTTTATTTAAACAAGCTAGACAACTTGAACGTTTGCCGACACAGTCGTTGATACTGGATAGATTGTTTTCCCACGAATGGCAAATATTTTTGCCGTCTGCCATTTGCTATTTCCATGAGAAAGTATGTAGTTTCACGTTTCTCAAACTCATGAACATGTGAATTAACTTCGATTTTTCTATTGGATTTATTTTACGATTCGAGGAAAAGTAAGGATAATAAACTGCAAGCTGCCGTTTGCCGTGTACGCGTAGAACGCCGTGCGTAATACTCGCAAGCAAGTCACATAATATAAAATGTGTTATTTTTGTTGTATCAAACTTCCGAAAGGGCTTGCAAGATATTTTACGTCATCCAAAGGCGAAAGACTTGGAATAAGAGTACTAGTTTCATTGATCAATCGATCATAACTTTCATAACCAGCGCAAAAATAAGTTTTTCTCGTAATTTATAACTTATTCCGCAACATTCGCCGTCGAGAACGAACACAGTTGGAGATTTTTTGCCTCTTGGTGTAATATTCATCCCTTGTTTAAATTTGTTTGTTTTTAATAATTAATTAAATTTTGGGCTAGCTCTTCAGAGCTCCGGGCTAGTAAACGAAAGTAGCAGCTTGCCCGAAGGGCAAGCTGATTTTTTCATTTTCATCCCACCCTGCAAAACTAAAACCAATCGTGACTTACTCGCACGCGTTTTCCCGCGCTTGGCGCCGGCTACATGTATTTGCTTCGAGTTCTGATTGGTTGAGTGGATTGTCTGCGTCTGTTGTGATTGGTCAGCCTGATTACTTTGGTGTTGATCTTACGACGCTCAATTGAACAGTGCCCTATCTTAATTTGCGTAGATTTTGGCGATGTTATTTCTTCCGCTTCGTTTTCTCTGCGTTTAATGATCAGTTTAAGACGCTATATCAAACAATCGAAAGAGTGTTTCATCAGGTATCCAAACACCTCGCAGTTGGTTTAAAAAGTCGGCTGCGCCTCGTTTTTTTTAACACACCTTTCGATGTTTGGAAATATAGGTACGATGCTTACACCTGTCACTTTTATGCGAGAATCGTCCTCCGAATTTCTCCACTACCACCACATTTCTATAGCCACTTTTATAAAAATTCCAACATTTTAAACTTAAAATTTCATTGTTCTGTTCTCGACATTTCATTATTCAAGTCGCAAATTTTGGAATCTATTGTTCCCGTTCTGTTTTGTGATTGGGCAACTTTGTCTAGGTGGCCCCGGTAACAGTAGCAGCACTGTAACAGTTCTAATGTTTTGTTTTTGTTTTAGATTGCAACATCGGTGGCTGCTAGAGGTTTGGATGTGAAGCAGTTGATCTTGGTGGTAAATTATGACTGTCCGAACCACTATGAAGATTATGTTCATAGATGCGGGTGAGTGGTCACTGCATGGGAGATGTTTAGTAAATTAATTTAATACATAGAGCAGTTTTCACTTGAATTTCGTAAAACCAAAACCAAAGTAATTACTCTGGCCAATCACAACACAAGCAGAGAATCCAATCAACCAATCAGAACTCGAAGCTAATACACGTAGCAGGCGCCAAGCGCGGGAAAACGCGTGCCAACAAGTCACGATTAGTTTTGGTTTACTTCTGATTGGCTGAGAAAGTTGCTAGAGATTCTACAGCTAATCACGTAGCAGTGCAAAAACAAAGCAATCGCGAAATTTCTTTCGGCACTCAATTGAACACCGCTCTTTCTATGCACTGTTACATGCACTGGCTGCGAGTCGAGTGTTGTTGTTTTTGCTACACTTTTGCCCGCAAAAGGTGAATCTTTGTTTCATGAGCATACGAATATACTTAGAGAAAGCATCGCGCTAAATACGAATTGACTTAAAAAAGCGAAAGAGCTCGTTAAACTTAGTAATCCAGCCAATTTTTAGCTCTTTGTATGTAATATTTAGGGAAATATCAGCTATCAAGAACTACAAATTTGCTGGGTTGCAAAGTGCTAATGATCCAGTCATACATTCTTTACAAACACTTTCTGAACACCTGGAAAACTCGAAGCTAAAATGAATGTTGGGCGCGGAATCCGGGTTGATCACTGAAAACACTAAATGGAATTTACTTATTTTTTAGACGAACTGGCCGAGCAGGAAGAAAAGGAACTTCATTTACGTTCGTAACTTCCGAGCAAGGAAGGTGAGATTGTCGCCGTTTTACACACGTAGTTGACTAATTACTTCATCTTGTTGGGAAGTTAATTTACTGATTTTGTTTGTTTGTTTTATGACAGGCATGCCGGTGATATCGTCAAGGTAAGAATACTTATCATTCGATGTATTTCTTTTCCTTTTAATCGGCCGAGAGCCCACCACGTGACCTGCGAATAACTGCCTACGAATAATTCTGCTGATGCACACAATAATAATAATATAATAATAACAAAAACTTTATTAACGGTGCAAAGTAGTTTTGCTGCGAATAATTGTTCTGCTCCCAGCCTCTACAATGGCTTACCGATTTCTCCTCTGTTTTACCAGTCTTGAATAAATTTTACGAATAAATATTATTAGGAAATTCGTTTTATTAGACTAACAACAACCTTTATTATTCGACGTAGCATTTTATTAAAGGCTCGAAAAACATTAAAACAGACTCGTAAAAATATTCAGCCCTTTAACACAACTGTCCGCTGAATAACCTCCATTTATTTATTTATTTTTAATTCTTGACGTAAATTTTCTAGGCGTTAGAGTCTTCCGAGTCTGAGGTTCCTGATGAACTAAGAAAAATATGGCATGATTATACAGAAGAAAGAAAAGCGGTAGGTTGATCTTCATCTTTGCCTCTTTTCTTAGTAAGTAATACATCAAACAAGAAAAAGACTCGACAATAATTGACGAGAAAAGGTGATTTTCACGATGTACCAAAATTAATTTCGTTTTTCCTTTGTTATTTAAATTTTGCAATCCCAGCAGAGCTTAAATAACAATAGCCGTGATTACAGGGAGGGTTTCACGGTTCTGCGCATGTGCAAGCTATGACGTAACCATTTAATTTCATTGTTTAGACCAATCGGAAGCGAGTAGATAACTCTGGCGGGAAATTTGCCCGTGGAAATGTCGCGCTCAGTCAGCTGATTGAATGGATGATTATACATACCCACGTGCGCCATGAAAGCCACCAGAGCGTAGAATAAATTCTTCGGGTCAAAGGTTTTATCATTGTTCTATTAACTATGGTTTTATTCAGTGTTGACTTTGTCGGTGTAATCCGTTGAAATTTTCTGTGAATTTTGGTCCTCCTTCGCGTTGTTTGGACTAATTATAGTATGTGATTATTGAAGTAATTGTGAGTGTTTTTTTTAACCGATAAAATTGGTAAGAAAGCGGGCATTTTAATCTGCGCACATGCGCCGAACCGTGAAACCATTCCTTTAATATAGTAAACTTCTTAAGACGAACACCCCTGTAAGGCGGACACCTTTCACTTGTAAACTCTCTAAAAGGCAAACGCCTTTTCTAAGGTGGACAGCTGAAGGTGGTCTCGAAGATGTTCGGCTTAAAGAGAGTTCGCTGTGTGAGAAAACAAACAACTGAAGGATTCTTGTAGTTGTAGTAAATGACGCCATCTTGAAAATGGCGTATTCAGAGCCTGCGAGTTGGTGAGAGCCCATGAGTACTGGCGGTCAAACTGTAAAAACAAATAACTTGTTATTATTCTGTGGCCACGGAGCGATAAATTGCTCAGTCATGCGAGAACAGCATTACATTGCTTTTCTTTTGTAGGAAGGAAAGAACGTCGTAAAGAACAGCGGATTCACAGGAAAAGGTTGGTTTCTTGCTTGCGACTACACTGCGAACAAATTAATATTGCTCCAAATTATTACTAAGTGTGTCAGCGGAAAAAAAATACACATTTCTACTTTGTTGTTGATATGGCAAGTGCTGGTAAAAGAAGAATCCAATTCTGTCTTTTGGAATGATTGTTACGACACAACAGAAAATGTGAACGTTGCAGTTATACAAACCTCGTACAATGTGTCTCTCTACAAATTATGTAACCTTCCCAACAGTACAACGCTGAAGTTACATTATTTTAGCTAATTGTAGGGTATTTTTGCGACCATTCAATTACTGATATTACTATGCAAATCCTCCTCGGTTACATTCTCAAAAGGTTAGTGTTCCTGTATAGTAGAAAAGCTGGCAAAGCCGTTTAAATTTTTTAGCATTCAAGTTTGTGTTTCTTTCAAAACTGATCTGCCATCAGGCTCCATTTTCTTTTATCGTAGTAAACCATTCCCCCCCCCCCCCCCCCCCCCACGAAGAGGAAATAAGGGTGCTGCTAAAATTGAGCCTGATTGCAGGTTACTCTAACCATCTCTATTCTCATTGGCTGAGTGCACACAGCTAATTCACGCTGACATCGAATTGTGACGTCATATCTACAGACAGTGGGACTTATCCATGCAGATGTGACGTCATATTTACAGACAGCCAGATTTTTATACGCTGAGATGACATCATGCAAAAGAGTCACGCGCCGCCCGCTTAATTAGCGGCAGCGGGAAAGAAATGACAAGATTTCACAATCTGCGAGGCGAAAAGCTAAAAAAGGCTGCAAAGTTTAGCCTGAAATGAAGAATTTAATAGTGCTTTAAATGTCTTATAAAACTATTATTGGATTATCCGCCTCAGCCGATAACACCAACCTCGGTCTTGATAATTCTCGCTATCATGCGAATACCGGATCCAGTTACTGTTTATTGTCTGTGGATTTTATTTCTCAGGATTCAAGTTTAACGACGAAGAGAGGGCGAAAGTGAATGAAGCGAAAAAGATCCAAAAATGGGTGGGTACAAGGTTCACTATTCCTTGTTCGTCAACTGTTGTTGTCCCACTGAAATATCGAATTTCGCTTGCCTCATTTCCACGTTATAATCACCAAATGTCACCAAATATACAACTTAATTGGCTAAAAAGATTCCATAGAGAAAAATTGAACAAACAGTTTGTAGATACAGTGAAAGATGACGAGGATGGAAGTGGATTAAAGTTCATCAAATTTGATTTCGTGACAGGCGGTCAAGAAATCAAAATTCATGCCATTGTATGCAATTTTGAGGTATTTTTAGGCGTTATTGCCCTTTTTAGTTTATATTTATTTGCTTTCATCGCTTTTGTCGATTCTTTCTACCTATTGCACAAGACAATAAAGCGGTTTTCAATCGAGTGTCGTAAAACCAAAGCCAAAGTAATTACTCTGACCAATCACAACAGACACAGACAATCCAGTGAACCAATCAGAACTCGTAGCAAATATGTGTAGCCGGCGCCAAGCGCGGGAAAACGCTTGCGAGTAAGTCACGATTGGTTTTAGTTTTACTTCTGATTGGCTGATAAAGTGGCGCGAGAAATTTTAGCCAATCACATAGCGTAGCAATGCAAAACCAAAGCAATCGCGAATTTGAAAACCGCTCTAAAGCAAGCTTCATGAAAACACGATACATCAGCCAGTTTTGATAGACTTGGGCGTAATTTAAGGAATAATAATGCAGGCCTTACGAAGCCCCTAGGATAATACGGACATAATATGGCATTTTTCGAGAAAAATGAAGTGTGATAAAATGTAATAAGCGATTTTTGACAGGCCGAGGCGTATTAGCAAAATCTCCCTAAGCGGAGGCGTTCAAAACAAATGTCTCTCGGCTGATATATCGTGTTTTCATTATTATGGCCAGGAGCTTGCTTTAAGCTTGCTCTTTTATCTTGAAATAGGAAGAAAAATTCGCCAAAAGTGATGAAAGAAAAGAAATATTGACTAAAGAGACAGAATAACCGCTAAAAAAAAGTCAAAATTCCACAAGAATGACGAGGAAATTTTGAATTCTTGACCGCCTGTGTCACATCAAATTTGATGAACTGTAATCCACCTCAATCCTTGTAATCCTGCACCTTATCTCTAAACCACTGCTTCTGTTTTGCTCTATAAAATCTTTTTTATCTAATTTAGTTGTATATTTGGTGGCATTTGGCGATATAACATGGAAATAAGGTGAGCGAGATTGTGATTTTTCGGCAGGACAGTGTCCATTTAAATTGTCTCATTTTATGTTTGTTGTTGTTGTTGTTGTTCACAGGCTCTTGGTCTTCAAGACTCGGACGATGAAGCAGAAGCCGAAGAAAAAGCTGTGGAAGAGGTAATGATAAGGCTACTACTTTAATGTCATTACTCCAGGCAAAACGCCTAGGAGAGGGGAGGGTCTTAAGGTTATTTCAGTAGTATTCACGAGTTGTTGATTTGTTTGTCTATTTAGATTGACAAGCAGCTGGATGCTGTGTTTAGTAAAGGCAAACCTCACATCAAGAAAGCGGCGCCAACAGTAGCCACCGGAGAACAAATCAAAGGCGAACAACAAGGTTAGGGACAAAGCCAGTTATTACTTTAAAACAAGAAGCTGTACACAGCTTGAATTCGTGGCGTGTTTAACCCACTCGCCATACAAACGCAAAGTTGTATAAAACGCAAAACCTGCCGGAATGAAAATCCCAAAGCAATAGACGGCAAACACAATATCAGACGGTCCTGTCCATCCGCAAAAACCTCACACGCATGACCTTCAAAACTCGTGCAGCTGTGCTGTATTCTTAAGGTGGCTCCCTAGGGTTTTTACAAAATGCGTTAATCTTCTGACAATGAGTTACCTTTTTGACCCTAGAAATTTCCTCTTTCGCTTTACGATCAAGGGCTTTAGTAGTAAGGTAATCAACATAACGACAATTATGTTTTTGTTCTTATTGCTTTTGCTAAGGTTGTTGCCATGGCAACAGAACTTCTTTAAAATGACTGAATTTTAGCAATATTGTACCTTTCTGCAGTAATTTCTGGAGTTATCTTCGGTAAAATTCCTTTAAACTTGGCACTCAAATGAGAATTATCAAAAGAAAAATTTTAGAGAGAAAAAAACATGGGGTTGCCCAGGCAGGTGAGAAGATATTTCCGAATTTCATGTATTGTAGATTAAAATTGAATTTATCCGATAGATGTCTTCAAAAAACAAACTTGTTAAAGGCGGCTTCTGTCCCTTTAAGTGTGCAATTTTGTAGAAAATTTCACCGAAGGAAACTCGAGAAAACTCACGGTTCATTTTGGCCTTTGCGTGTATTCTGACGTCATAAAATTTCGAGGCTTCCACGCGCGCATGCGTACTGTTAAACAAAGCGCGAGTTGTTTACTACTGGCTGAATTGTACTAAAATCCAGTGAAAACCTACGTGGTTATCGTGGAAGATTTCAGGAACAAAAATATAGATAATGTATTTGTTACCTATAACCGAATAATATCTTGGAAATAGTTAACGACGGCGGCCAAAATTCGACCAGTGCGTTGTACAACTTGCCTTGGAAAAGCGGCGGCATTTATACTGTAATTGTGATTTAGGCAATCTCGATCTAGCGCTTGTTTACAAAGGTTTTGACTCCATCTAATTTAAGTGTTCTTATTACCGCTTTTGTTTTTTCTTCTAATTGAGATTCTGTGAATTTTCATTAAAAAGTCTTGCTTAAATTTGTCATTCTAGTTTTGTACTATGCTTGTTGTCAATATATTAAAATTTACACGCATTTTCGCGATCGGATTTTACGAGATAATTCGTACTTTCACTACATTGCTCGGTTTGTATGCTTTTTTTCTCAGTTTTTACCTTCTTTTATCTAAATTCTGTTAGTTTCATTCAAGAAAATATGATTTTTAAATTACAATAGCTCAGTTTAAGCTTTCGCACTGCTATAAATTAATAACGCTCGACTTTTCTTTTATAAAAAAAATTTAAACGTTTTTAAGTTAATCAGCTTTCCACGGCTTCGCTGTAAGCAAGAACATTTCTCTATCCTCACCGGAGGCAAACACAACAGCCTGTCGTTTATTCTACCGAGAGACATAACTGATAGAAATGAGTTCACTTTGCAAAGTAATTTTTTCGTTTATCAATGAAAAAGTTGTAAAGATTACCGAGTTATTTAGGTTTTGGACGCGTTGTGTCAGTTTCGTTTTTTGCGGCGCGTAAAGACGGGATTTCTTGGAAAGTCCCGCACGTTGAAAAGACGACTTCTTGGAGGAGTAGTGTCCTTGCCTGTTCCACAACCATATGAATCCCCTTCCTTGGTTTCTTGACCATTTACGGTAGCGTTAACAACTCCAAAAACTGCAACTATGTGCGGTGTAAACTTGCTCCACCGTCGTAAGCGATCCCTCGATCGACGATCATGAAAATTACTAAAATTACTCAGAACTCCGGAAAAAGAACTTTTTTCTACCCTACTTTGGCTCGATAAAAATTGTAGCCTTCTAAAGGATCGCTGTATGTTTAGAAATGGTCAGAAGTCTGCACCTTCCTTACGCAAAAAAAAATTGAAAAACTTTGTGAAGGTAAAGTGCGACTCCATGTTTGTTTACTCTTTTCGCGTGGAGCTGCGCGTAGGTTGCGCGGGCTTTTCAAATCTCGCGCTATTCTAGTAACCAGCACGCGCGCGGTCAAAAAACTGTAGGGAGCCACCTTAATTCTTTTTGGAAGAACGTCTGATTGGTTGACACACGA
Source organism: Dendrophyllia cribrosa (assembly GCA_024195265.1). Classification (NCBI taxonomy): domain Eukaryota; kingdom Metazoa; phylum Cnidaria; class Anthozoa; order Scleractinia; family Dendrophylliidae; genus Dendrophyllia; species Dendrophyllia cribrosa. Next base: position 11,115,021 of record JAJLRJ010000007.1, on the reverse strand, counting down.
AGATATTATGCCGCCATCTTGCTATATCACGTGGTCGCGTGTCAACCAATCAGACGTTTTTCGCCAGTGAACTAATTAGAATTATGGAAGAAGGGGGAAAGTTCGAGAAAACGAGAAAAAAAAAAGAGTTTTCCCACCTCTATTTCAATTTCTCCCAAACCTTAGCGAATTACCATAACTTATGCCATGGAGTTTTCCTAAGGTTGTTTTTGTTTGACTTTCAGCTAAGCTCAACTTGGCCACAAGTATTGCGGCTAAAATCAACCAAAAGATTATTGCTGGAACAAACGTAAGTACAAAAAAGAAACGAAAATTATATATATTTTTAATTTTATTATTGGGGAATGGTGGGAAAGCAGGTGGAATTCTACAAAAATTAAGACAAACAGCTTCAAAAACGGCAATATCTCATTATAATTACTGATCCTCATCAAATCCTTTTGTTCTCTCTCTGCATTATATCAACGATTGCAGCGTTTTTAAGAGTTTTGATTCCAAGTGTCTGAGGAAAACGGGGGCGGTCCTTTTTGTTAGCAGGGGAAATTATCAGGGGTAATACCAAACGTGCTAAAACAGACCAACTGCAATATTTTTTGCAGTGTGCACGCTGCAATATTAAAAATATTGCAGCGTGCACACTGCAATATTTTTAATATTGCAGTTAGCCCGTTTTTACCAAGTTTAAGTATCCCCCCTGATGATTTCGTTATTAAAAGACGCTAACATTTGTTTAAATTGGAATCCCACTATGTAATGTACAACTGAAGATAAAACTTTCTAAAATAAATAAACAGTACACAAGAAAACTATTCCAGGAGATATGTAAATACAAAGATATTCTCAATTTATTATAAATCGTAACTTGTTTACACCTCATACAAACTTCACTTGTTTCTGGCTCAATGGATTTTTCCTTTAACCCCTTTTCTTCTTTTTGCTCACTGTACTTATGTTCATCATCTTCCTTAATACATTTTTCTTCATTTACCTCGACATTAATTCCAACATGTTTTGAAGTCGTTCCCTGCAAGATTTCACTTGCTTTCCTCGTAAGTGTTGATGACGTACATTTATACGCCCTTACCCCATCAGATGATCGATGGCCAGTGGTTTCTTGAATAATCTGTTCTGGTACACCGTCATCATACAATCGCGCAGCACAACTACGCCGAAGGGAATGATTAGTCTATCGAACCCCCCTTATTTCATAATTTTCTTTACCACATTCCCCAAAGTTTCTCTCCCCGTTCCTTTTTTGTAATACCAGGTGTCCCCTTTTGGCTTATGCAAAGCTCGCAAATAAAACACGTTATCGCTGACTTCCATTGGGACATGAGACATATATTTCTTATACAGTTCAACCGGGCAACGATCTACGTTAGTCAAATTCTTATATGCCCGAACAACTTTCCTTTTGATACGCAAATGGCCCAATCCCGCATTATTAGTCTTACTTATATCCTCGGTGTACTGCAAAAATTCACTCCCCGAACTACTCTGCGTTATTAAAATCGCTGATTCGTCTTCCGATGAATCCTCCATGCTTCCAACAAGTGAGCGAGGTACTGAAAAAAATGACTGAGTACTCTGGGTTATAAAGTATGCAAATTTTTGTGAACATTCTCGTCAACAACAAATAAATTCAATACTAATGTTCACACATAATCATAGTTACATAATCCTCAAAACAACTGAGGAATCGAGGGTTATGTAATCGCCACCGCACTGTATAGTGTACGTAGTCACAATAACTGCTAATTTCATTGTTAGAGCTCAGTATTCAAAATCAATGTAACAGCCAAAGGGGCGGCTAAAATAGAAGATATAATGTATAGTGATAACAATAGGATTTTATGAGGATGAATTGTCATTATTTAAATAATCTTCACAACAACTGAGGATTTGGGGGTTACGTAATGGCCACCACACTGTATACGTAGCAACAATAAGTGCTTATTTCATTGTTATAGTTGTATTCAAAATGAATACAACAGCCAAAGAGGTGGCTGATTTTTTTTTTTTTTTTTGGCTAAAATCGAAGATACAATGCAGAAAGAGAACAATGGGTTTTGATGAGAAACAGTAATTATAATAGATAATTACTTCGGCTCACAGCATTATTAGGTATATTGCAGGCAGCTTCGGGCTGCGCCCTCAGCTGCCTGCAATATACCTAATAATGCTGCGAGCCTCAGTAATTATCTATTAAGGAATCAGGGTGAGTAACATTGTCAAACGGGACATCTGTCCATGTGTAAACTAGAGCAAACTAGATAAAAAAATCTAAACCGCTCGATTCATGTGGACAGCACGCGTAGCAGGAAGCAATATTTTTTTGTTTCATTTCAGAATATGGACCCGACTCAGCAAGCTGCAAGCCAGATTATCAAAGGATCAACGATCACCGCTCTCACTGTAAGCGATAAGATTATTCATAGAGACTGTGTACTAGCTTTCGGCACTAGGCTTTCTGGGATCGTTTGGATAACCAGCGTTAGTTACGATAGGTTGATGGTTTCCAAAGGCAACCATTAACCAATCATAGCTTATATTGGTTACCCAAACGATCTCAGAAATCTCAGTGCCAAAAACTAGTACTCAGTCTCCCCACAGTTTCTGTAGGGGCGAACTCCATGCTGGGATTGCTTTGTCAACTGTTAGTATAGGCCACTTCGAAAAATACCATAATACTCTTTAAAGTGCAGGTTTGGGTGGTGCTTGATGTAAGCCTGATTTTTCCAATTTCTTTTGTTTTCAGCACGAACTGCACGTGCTATGCTTCAACTTCTTGGCAATTTGCATATGGTGCACATTTGTATACGAACACGCAATGCTACGTCTTAGCGTTCTTACATGTGCTCTGAATTCCATTGTGCCATTCTAACAAAGAAGACTTGAATAATTACACGCCGGTGAGGCCGAGCCTGCACTTAAAAGAGTATTATGGTGTTTTTCGAAGTGGTCTATTTAGCCAATCCAGTTGACAGACTTGAGTGTGTTTTGCGCGCTCTGATTGGCTGCTCAAACACGGATTAGTATTTGCTATTCACCCCCAGGCACTGCTCTGGATTTCGCGCGCAAGTTTTTTTTACCCATATGTCAGAATTAAAGTCAGGTAACTATTTTGGGCTAGCCTGTTCCAGGCTCTCAGATAGTGGGGGCGCAGCCGATTCGCATATAATTAACCGCATATAAGCGAGTCTAATTAACATCAAATTACCGCATGCAAGCGGTTAAAGTAGGCCCTATTCACCTACTGAGAAATAACGAAAATAAAGCTGATCTCAAACTGGCTTTTGTCTTTCACTTGAACATTTTACATAAAGTAAAACTCCTTTTTTTTTTGTAAAAGAAAGAAAAAGATCAGAAGGGTGTATGCCTTGAACCCGAGTCGTTTGCTTCATAACTAATACCCATATCCACTACACCAAGGAGGGCTAGCTGAGAGGAACTGTAATTTTTAACATATTTATAGAGTTACCCATAACCATAAATGAAAGCTAACCGTTTTAAAATCAGTGCTTAACCCTAAACACTGCAGATCAGGCTAAACTGAAGCTATTTTCTCTCAGTTCTGTGTCTAACGTCAGTAATATAAAGAATACTACTGTTAGGTAAATAGGGCCTATTTTACCGCTTGCATGCGGTAATTTGATGTTAATTAGACCCGCTTATATGCGGTTAATTATACGCGAATCGGGTGGGGGGCGAGCGAAAAATGTCGGAGCGAGCGAAGAAAAAACGAGGATTAAGCCCCCGCCCCTCCAACCCAAGTCCCCACTCGGGTTTTCTTCGCTACCAACATTTTTCGCTCGCCCCCACTATCTGAGAACCTGCCGGGAACAGGCTATTTTGGGCTGGCTATCAACTGGGTTGGTATAAAGTCAATCCCCGTTAAAACTGACACCAAAGAGACCACGGAAACTGTCCGTATTAACGGGCTGTCCGTATTGTGTAAGGAAGCAGGTTCTTATGAATATAGCCTGCGTATAGCTGGCGGTTTTGTTAGCGCGCGCGATGCTAAATTCGGGAGTGGCGAAGCCGTGAGAGGAATGGAGAGGAGAAAGAAAATTCAGCATCGCGCGCGCCGCCAAAACCGCCAGCTACGCAGACTGTTATGGATGACGTAATTTAACCGTTCTATTGTTACGAAAAACTGTAGTAAATTATCACATGTAAAAACTCCCAACAAGTCACTAAATAATTATGATTAGACAAAAGCATATGTTTAGCTATATGTTTAGTAAATGCTTACGCATTTGAGAAAATTTTAACCCTTAGAATTAGCCAAATTGTCCATATTAACGAGGTCAACATTGAATGAGAAAATTGTTTTAGAGCGCTTAACATTTGTCAGAACTGACCGGTCAGTTCGTAAACAGAATGCCCCTTTTTGAAGACCTGTTCCTACAAATCCATCAAAACGATGCATGCTCTCAAAGAATTGACCTGTCTGGACGGTCAGTTCGAAAACTGAAATAATGGCACAATATTTACGAATTGATCGGGTCAGCGAGTTCTGACAAATGGTAAGTGCTCTTTAGCCTGGTTTCCACATGATCGCTACGATCGCTGCGATCGCTGAAAAAACGTTCAGCGCTTGTAGCGAAATGGACTAAGCCACTCGCTAGCGATCGTAGCGATTATGTTGAAAGTATGGAGGTGGCTTAGTCCATTTCGCTACAAAGGCTGAACGTTTTTTCAGCGATCGAAGCGATCGTAGCGATCATATGGAAACCAGGCTTTAGTCTGGACGGGGAAAACTGTCAGTTGTCCGTCTTAACGGGGGGCCATATTTTAAAGCGGGCAAATCTTAGAAAAAATGTATGGGCCTTCCTTCGGCCGGAAACAAGAAAACTGTCCGTAATAATGGGGTGTCTGTATTAAGCGGGTGTCCGTAATGCGAGGTTCGACAGTATACGAAAACAATTATTCACCCCAGCGTCGGCGAAAAGTGATGGATATTTTCTCTTCTCCACTTCGATGAATCGTTGTTTATTGTCGTACGTTTTTCTCGAGAAAACTCTGATTAGAGAAGTGGCAAGAGCGCTGGTAATCGAGCACTTCCCTTGCCTTGACCAGAAATTGCATTAACAATTTTCATCACTGCCTTGTGCTCCTCCTCTTGCAGGGTCTGGGTCTAGCCAAACAGCTTGCCGAAAAGATTCATGGAAAGATCGGCTATGAAGCGCCAGTGGAGGAGACAAAACAGGAAGAAAAACAAACAGAAAACGAACAGCGGTACGAAGATGAAGTAGAAATAAACGACTTCCCGCAGACTGCACGCTGGAAAGTCACATCAAAGGTGTGTCGCAAATAGCCTTTTCTTCAAAGCGAGGCTAAGTACAAAACCGTTCATATGGATATAAGTTTTATTTGCATGTGAAACAAAACTCATATTCATATGGATAGTTTAGCACTTTGTCTCGGAGTCCGAAAGGGGCCAAGTTTTATGTGAGCGAAAAGCCGGCCTACCACGTGCCAGGATGGGAGGGAGAGTAGCCTGCATTGCAGGCGCCGGTTTATTTATAGGGCGAAACTTCGAGGACGCGCGCGCGTGTTCAACTCGCGCGCGCGTCCTCGAAATTTCGCCCCATCATTAAACGCCTGCAATGCAGGCTAGAGGGAGAGTGGGTATTTAACGCGTGAAACGCGAAGAGAGATCTCTTCATGGGCTTCGCGCGCGCGCGTCCGATTATTCCCTTTTCGCGGCTCCTTTCTAGCGCCGACCACACTGGCTAGTTAATAAATTTAACCCTTTCAGTGGCTAGTGTATAAGTATACACCTAATTCAAAAAAGTTTGCTTTGGTCATTGGTAATTGGGCATTGGGAAGCTATTGTTTGGCGGTCACTCAAGCAAAGCATTGTATTGTGTTCCGTATGCCCAAATGCCAATGCCCAATTACCAATGACCAATTGCCAAAGCAACCTTTATTGAATTAGGTATATAATATCAACCGTCTTCTCGTCGTAGCCCCCGTCTGACACTTCACACTACCTCCCCGGGGGGACGCCCATATATAAATGACGGAGGTGCTCGTCGTACCTTTTATGGGCCAAAATTTGTAGATTGGTACCGCTTAGGGTACTAAAATCTAAAATGACCACCATTAGAATTACCGCGGTACCTTTTAGGGTATGACAGGAACTGTTTGACAGTCGACTGGTTTTTATTGTTGTCTTATTCATCTATTGCTTTTAAAAAGTGTCAGTGTCAGCTCATGCGCTGTTTAAGGCTATGTCTACACTATACCGGATAGCTTATCATGTCGACATGAAAAATACTCCGGCCTAGTATGAACGGAAACGACCCAGAACTGGATATTTACTTCCGTTTCAGTGGGTTCCAATCCTCGCTCCTAGTTGTTGACTTCCGCTACGGTTCGGTTCGGTTGCCTGTTCACACTGCCCCAGAGGGTGGCACGAGAACCTATCCGATATGTGACGATTCACTTTCACTTTCACGAGCGCCGCGTCGCAGCGGCGCCCCGGAACAAAAATCGTTCCGAAACTAGCGTTTCATGTGTGAACGAAAGGCCTATCCGGTATGGTTTTCGTGCCGGCGCAAGAGCTATCCGGTATAGTGTAGACATAGCCTAAAAATTGGTACTGACCTCTGAGGGGTAAAAATCAATTTGGGCCACACACCTCAAACGAGATTCTGGTACCCATTTTAATATGGGATCCCCCCCCCCTCCCGGGCACACCACTGATATATCGGTGGATAATGGAATCTTAGAGGGCAGGTGTGTAATTTTGAGAACAATCTTTCAGTCAAGGGCATTATTTTACGATATACAGGCAAGCCAGTAATTATATTTTATGACTGTAATATTTTATTTTATTTTATTATTATTTTTTTGTAATATCCAGAGTTGCAGGACACTAATGTATTTTTTTTTTATAAATCACTGTAGGAGACAATATTGAACATCACTGAGGTATCGGAAGCCGCCATTACAGTCCGTGGAACTTTCTTTCCTCCAGGTAAAATACATTATTTTGATTCTTTTTTTCACCAGTGGAAATTTAAAGTGTATTTGAAGAAAAGTTTTCATTTTTTAGAATGATAGAAAAATTTCACTTGAGTATGCAATTTAATTCAATTCTTCTTAGCGGCCGTCCCCTCCCTTTCCTTTTTCTTGAGGGGAGGGGAGGGGGCGGCTATGCACAGGCTAATTTCTTCTTTGCCGATAGCTGCATTTTGTCCACGAAATTCAACCCTAGACGCTATCTATGAAAGCGATTGCCAGAGCCGTGAAAATACGCGAGAGTAACGGAAAGGGAGTGTTTAAATTCTTCTTGCGGCTTCGTTGCCACCGCCAGATGAACAGAACACCGCATCTGATCCCCTTTGGTTTGCATCAAGGACATATATTTTGCTTTCTGGCTGAAAATAAAAAAAACTGTCCGACATTTCTCCGAGGCTGGCTTTTCTACTGGTAACCACCTCCACTATAGCCTGCGCTGTTGGCGCTGGTTCATTTCGAGGACGCGCGCGTGAGGGGAAGGCGCGAAAGGGAGAGGGTCTTCTCTTCGCGCGTTCTACTCGAGCGCGCGTCCTCGTAATTTCGCCCTATAGATAAACCGGTACCTGCTACACACGCTACCTCCACTTTGGGAAATAATTGTTAAATGCAGTCGAAGTGTTCAAAGGAATGATCCGTGGTGCTGATAAAAAGGACCTGGGATAAGTAACTTGATATGCTTGGTTACACGTTTTTCACGAACAATAATGTGGAATTCAGAGAAACTCTTCGTCGTTCTGACCATGTAAAATTAGAGTTATCAAGGAATTATGCAAAGTCTTATGAAAACTATAACTTTGTTTTTATTTTTTATTTTCTTTAGGCAAAGAACCCAAGGCAGAAGGCGAGAGGAAAATCTATTTATATATCGAAGGTACGCGCATGACTATAGATGCCTGAAGGCTGGTTTTCACTGGCGACGGAGTCGTAGTCTAAGAGCGCTTCCGACCTAGTGAAAATCGAAAATCAGAGTCGTTCTGTTGATTTTCTCGCTCTGTTGACTTTCTCCGTCATTTAAAAGGCACGAAAATGTCTTGGTCATTCTATTACACTACCAAAAATCACCGCAGGTGCCTTACGCACTATCACTGAATATTTCTAAGCGTCGGGGTTATTTTTTTTCCCACCCTCCTCCCCCTCAGCGAAGTCGGTTTTCTCCACAGTTTCATTCCCACTCTATGACTAATGAAAATTTTTCTCCCACATCTGAGTGCCTTTTAAATGATTGTGAATTTATTACTATCTTGTACTCTCGACCCCATGTACCACGAGTTAGAGCTTTTTCTTGCTTGTTTCCTTGAGCAACTTTTCCATGAGCCTTTGTACTTCTAACCAGTAGTGGAGGGAAGCTTGGTGCTTTGAAACTGGAGTCCAGGGCCCAGCTCAAATCTAACAAGACTCTTTAATTCGTTTCCAGGTCCTTCTGAACGTTCGATCCATTTAGCGAAAGTCGAAGTGAAGCGAGTCGTCAAGGAAGAGATGATGAGACTGGTAAGCAAATATCAGCCACTTACCCCCTCTCCCCCTCTCCCTCCCCCGTTATAAACAATGGCTAAAGAAATAAAAAGCGCAATTGCAGTTGCAGTATTAAGACTCCCAGTCGTTTTGACCTTGGTTAGGCACGCTTTAACAAGTACTTTTTTTGCTTACCAGGGTTCGTTCCGTGGTCCGCAGTCTACTGGCAGATACAAAGTGCTTTGAGAGTAACCTCCTGTCTGCTGTCCTTCGCGTCTCTTGCTGCGAACTTGAACACCGGAACTTCCTTCTTTTCTCTCGTGGATCTGGATGCATACGTGCCCTCAAGAGAGTACAATCTCATCTTCAGTTTTTCCACGGTCATTGTTACCTTCTGCACGTGCGGAATTAGAGAGCTTTAGCAGCCACGACGGTGACGGTAGTGAGAGCGGCACAAAACAATCAGTTTAATGAGCGAAAATAATGCCACTACACGTGCGTTTTACATTTTGGTACATTTCTTTGCCGTTTCCTGCAAAACAACGACGTCAAATGATCAAATTGCTAGTTTTGGGGAGAACACGAACACACGACGGTTAATTTTTCTTTCTCTGTTTGAACTTGAAATCCGTCCCCACGAATTCCGTTCCCGGACAATCTAGTCACGTTAGACAAATTAAACAAATTGGAACATTTGCAAGGTAGTTTAAAAGAGAGAGAAATTTTTTTCCAATGACGTTTTCCTTGGCGTTATCGTGGTTACTGAAGCTCCCTATTCTCCTCTCGTGCGCGGGTCCACATGGGAAGAGAGGGAAAGCTCCAACCTCGTTCCCAGGGTCTCTCCTCCAACACTCGGAGCAAGAGAAGAATTACTATGGAAACGAGATTAGGTCTTCTTATCTTTTAGCTTTAATTTTCACGAAAAGAAGTACGTTTTTAGGACGTAACATTTCATAGCAGACGCCATTTTACTGGAATTATATACAAAATAAAGTTAATGAGAGTTAAAATACTATGTCATCGGGCAGTTGCATTCGATTTGCCCACAGCACACTTTGTTTGCCCCCCGCCCCCCCCCCCCCCCCCCCCCCCCAAATTTTGCATAAACTATTGTTTTGAAATACTCTTAGGGGGTGTTTACATGACACCGGGGCGACTTTCGCGCCTGGGCGAGTTCACTCCGGTTCCCTCTTATGGCTCTACATTTGTTTACATGATACCACCACAAAATGCCTGTCATGCCGGCGCGAGTCGCCCCGGCGTGAGTTCACCCCGGTTGTCGCACCGGGGCGAGAATTTCACTCCGGTACGAGATTTCGCAACGGTATCATGTAAACGTGAAACGACCACTCGTTTCTGTGTGAAATCGGTTTGCAGGTACTAGAAATATGACTTTGCCGATATTTTGGGTTTATTTGAAAACTTTCCTCAGAAGTCTGCATTTACATAGACGATACTAGCTCACGCAAGATGGCTTCGTCAGCTTCAACACGTTGGACGTGGGATGATGAAAAAAGTGACGCGTTGCTTCTAGCAGTACGAAATTATAAACGTCAAAAACTTGGCGAAGGTATAGAATGGGATTCTGACAAAGTTCTTTTGTGGGAGCACATGCGGAAGTCTCTTTGAGAAAAATGGGAAACTGATTTTGGAAAGGTCGAACCATCGAGTCCAATGAAACCGCTTGATTCAGTTTTCATGTAAACATGGTATGAAATGACCCAGTCATCATGTAAACGCGATACGAAATCACGAAGTCATCCCGGTATGAAACTCGCGCCGGTGCGAGTTTTCCCATGTAAACACCCCCTTAGGAATATGCAGTCCTCCCAAGATATTTTATGCAAAATTTGGGGGGCAAACAAAGTGTATCATGGGCAATTCGAAAATAGAGAATAGGCTCAATTTCCAGCCGTGCGCCCACGTTTTAAAAGCAGCAGTACCAGCAGTTAACAGGGTCGCAATATATATTTAGTGTTTGGGAATCCTTTTCTGTAACCTTAAAGACTCCATTACAGCGAAAAGGAAAAATTTTCCTTTCATTGCGTTTTTTATCAAGTTGAACTAATATTGTTTTCTATTTTACTTTTCGTTTGCGCCCGCTAGTTTGCCTCGTGTGAATGTCATCCGTCTCGTGTTAAATATGGAAATAAATTATTTCGTATCTTAAGGATAACTATGTCGTGATTTGTCCTTTATTCTTCTTTTGACTTCATACAGCTTCTTTTCAATATTTTTTCTCGGCATGATTCCAAGCTATCTTTCTCGTAGGTGACCATCTCCCATATGCGACCACCTTCCGTTCGTGAAATCCAGTCACCGAAAACACCATATAATCTCATATATTTAAAGTCACCACGTGTACCTAATTTAACAAAGCTGCCCCTAATTTGGGTAGGTCACGCAAAGCTCTTCCCCAACGCTAGGTATTGCAGGGTAGAGTCTACCTTCTATAGCTCAGAAGGAGGTCGGACACCTTATTGAGAATTATATAACGTAATGTCGACACTTAGAATTTTATTTTCAATAAATTTTTAAGTGTAAAAAAGAAATTCTAAAATCCCCACTCAGGATTGAACCTGTGACCTCAGCTAGGCTTAGGCTTACATAGCCTACTACCGTACCACAGTACCACCAAGCTTCTCGGGTTATTTAAGCCTAAATTTGACTATATAAACTGCTTTAGAACCCTAACCTCGACTGAAAGCTAACCAGTTACTCCGTTATTTAAGTCTCAATAAGGTGTCCGACCTCCTTCTGAGCTATGGAATCTTGACTCCACCATATTGCAGGGGCTTCCGAGGGGTTTCCATAAGAATTTAAGGTGATTCCTCAGAAATAAAAGTTGTCGAACGATTTTTTTTAAATTTTCCCTAACAGCTCCCTACCATAAGTTGTTTCGAAAAATTCAATAAGAAAGATAGGTCACCATGCTCGGTAAAGAGATATGATGGACCAATGTTGCCCCATTTATGCCTATAGCAATACCGATCACGCACGTCATTATTTGATCGGTTCATGTTTCTTTTCCCGGTAACCCGTGAAAGCAAAGTTTACAATTCTTCAAAAAACTTGATAGGTTAAAGTCTCCACCATATGGGAACACTTTGAAATAAAAGTTATAAAAAAGTCACACATCTTCAAATGACACGGACTCAAAACATTCCTCGCGTCCATGTTTTCAAGGTCATCAATTTGCTCCCACGAGTAACTGATTTGAGAACGTTTTTAGCGATATCTTTTTTTCCTGTCGAGGAATTTTTTTTTAACTTTTTTAACTTAAAAAGCATTAATTTAACATCAAAATGATGCAATAAAAAATATAGGTCACCATGCTCGTTAGAGAGAAAAAGACAGTCGTATTTTCTGACGAGCTTGCAGGCCTTGCAGGCACTTACACTGTCGTTTGATTTTCTTTTTCTCTCTAGATCTTGAAACAAAATTTCAGTTCTTTTTTCACTAATGATTTTATGAAGCGCCCATTTTTATGCCTGGTAAGGTTTCCGGCCAAAAAAGCAGCCATGTTTTAATGCTGCCGATGTTGCGAATTACGTGTGTTATGCGCAGTAGGGATGCGCAGTGCAATACTGAGGAATCACCTTAAAAGGTGGCTGAACACAGTTTGCGCGCGCTCTTTAATTTCAGCTGCTTACGTGAGTCAGCGCGCGCAGAGTTTTGAGAAAAACAAAAGTGGCGCCTGTTCAACGATCATTTTATTTTGCTCAGCGTGGATCGCGGAAGTGTTGTTTTTCGTCTTAAAATCAAACAATTTTTTGTTCGTAAAAATGTTTGTTGAATCAATAGATAATATATAGAACCATTGAAGAAATACACTGCCTTTTTGGTCATTTTTGTCTTTGGATCGAGAACCCAGTCAAATGCAACGCATGCGCAGTTGACTAAAAAATTGTGACTGGATGTTTTAGCAACTTTCCTCGGAAACGTGCTGATTTCTACGAAACTACTCATTAGAATTTCACGAAATTTGGCACAATAATAGTTCCGAATATGCCGAACTCACCTGCCATCAAAAATTTGAAATCTAACAGAGGAGATTTTCACAAAACGCAAACATATTAAACCACAAATTACGGAAGATCCCTCTGTCAAAATTACTTGAGACCAGTGTTAACATGCGAATATTTTTACGAGTTTACTGGAGACAAATGATGGACAAAATCTAATGACTAGATTTTCTAAAAATAAAAGAAACCAAATATTGCAGGCTGATTTTCAATCCACGGTGTTGCCATGGCAACACCCTAAAAGCTCAACAAAAATACCAAAATATATAGCTTGTTGCTTAATCGTATCCCTCGCCAATTTTGGGCGCCCAGACGTTAGTAGTTTTAAAATGACAATAAATGACACAAAGGTACAGTGAAACTGTGTTCAGCCACCTTAAGTGTCAGTTTTAGTTTATCAGGTGTCAATAGGAGACCCTAATCCAACACTGGGGTGGTCAGCGGTAGAAGAAGGCGGCTGACCAAGGTATAAGGCCAACGTACGATAACTTCGACTGAGACAAGTTTGGACACCTTATTGAGTGTTATATTTAACTATTATAGCGCGAAAGCGCGCGTGATATCGCCTAATACTTAGCCGACGAGGCCGTAGGCCGAGTCGGCTAAAATTAGGCGATATCACGCAAGCTTGAGCGCTATAATAGTTTTATAATTCAACACATTGATAACACAAAGCACAGTTTGAAGAGAAAATATCGCCGACAAGCCTTTTATTTTAAAAAAGGCTTACATATGTTTTAACGCGCGAAACTTGCAACATCACACAGTTCAGGAATGAAAGTGGCGCCTTTGTCAATATTGCGCAAACTTGAACACTATAACTGTTTTATAATTCAACACATTGATAACAAATCACAGTTTCGAGAAAAAAATCATTGAGATATACAACCTTTCATTAAGTAAAAAGGCTAACAACAATATTTTACCTCGGACCATTTCTTAAACAACAAACAGCGAATGCCGAAACTTTTGCCAAGCTAAAATTAATTTAGCGTACACAATCAGTTGAGAGTTTCTACGAAGAGCTTTCGTCTACTCAAAGAACGGGACAGAGTAGTGACTACAAGAATTAAAACACAGTAAAATGGCATAGAATGTCTTAGTTACAAGTGTTTCGTATCTTAAAAAGTTCAATTCAGAATCAAAACAAATTGAACAAACACACGGCTACGAACCTAAACATAGCGGCGAAAAGTCGGAAAGAACTGCAGCGTACAAAAATTCACAGCTAAAGGATACAAGAAACGGTTAAAACATCGTACCTGTAGTTGATTTGGCTTTTTATTCCCTTCCATCAGCACCAAATTTTTAAACATCGAAGTACAAGCTGAGTCGATCAATGTTGTTTACAAACTTGCTCGTTTTTTAGCTCCTACAGCCGTAATGACGAGATCAGAAACTTTTCTGAGAAAGCATCAAGTCTATATCATATTCCAGAGGTGATTACCAAAGGAATTTTACGAAAATTGTGCTCCTTCATTCACTCCTTGTCGAGCGGTTAAACTTTGAACCAGTTTTCATTCAGCTACGCCAAGAAACACTGCGACCGCGACAACGCGAAAATTTCGCGCCTTTTTTGTCCTGACCAATCATGTGAACAATATTTTTTCTCTTTTCTTTTCTTCTCTTTTTTTTTCTTTCTTTTCCCTTTTTTAACTAATAGTTCACGCACTTTTTCGCCCAAAAACACGAAATTGCAGGCAGCAGTCATTTTCACTTTCCTCCAAAATGCCAAATTTACCGCCATCGCTGGTTATACATCATGTGGACATAACATATATCGATAACTTTTTGACCATATTTGGGCAGTGTATCAATGTGTTGAATTATAAAACGGATTAACTGGTTGGCTTTCAGTTGAGATTGGGGTCAGTAGTTTATATAGTTAGATTTAGGTCTAAGCAACCCCAGAAGCTAGCTAGGTGGTACAGTAGGCTATGTAAGCCTAAGCCTGGATGAAGTAACAGGTTCAATCCTGAGTGGGGATTTTAGATTTTCTTTTTTACACTTAAATATTTATTGAAAATAAAATTCCAAGTGTCGACATTACGTTGTATAATTCTTAATAAGGTGTCCGACCTACTTCACCCTATGTTACCTAATGGTGGTGACTAGAATGGATACTCCAAAATCAGGTTGGACCACCTCGGACGCCTTATTGAGACTTATATAACGGAGTAACTGGTTAGCTTGCAGTTGAGGTTGGGGTTAGCAATTTATTGTAGTTAAATTAGGCCTAAACAACCCGAGAAGCTAGGTGGTACAGTGGTACGGTAGGCTATGTAAGCCTAACCCTAGCTGAGGTCACAGGTTCAATCCTGAGTGGGGATTTTAGATTTTCTTTCTTACACTTAAAAATTTATTGAAAATAAATTTAAGTGTCGACATTACGTTATGTAATTCTCAATAAGTGTCCAACCTGATTTTGGAGTATCCATTCTAGTCACAACTGTAACCCAATGCCGACCAAGGTATAATACACCTTATTCCAAAATGGTGGCCAATTTATTATTCTTTTATATGTATGTTAATTAGCCCTTGTCGCCTCGTCAGCATGTGCAAAATACAACAGAATTTTCGCGCGAAAATGAAGCAAAGAGGGCTAATTGACATGCATACAAAAGAATAATAAATTGCCTGCCATTTTGGAATAAGGTGTACAGGTGGCTGTGACAGATATGGGGCCATAAGACCCCGTTCCAGTAGGGGGCTCTGAGGGCATGCCCCCCAGAAAATTCTGAAATCTACAGGCTCGGAAATGCAATTTCTAGAATTCTGAGCATGAGAGGCGAAGTAGGCGGCGGTGCACCGCCGGTAGCTGGCTTCCTTTAAAACCCCTGGTATCGTCTACCCCCACCCGTTATCCCCTTATTCTCCCTGCAGCTAGACTGAATACCTCGGCCGCTTCTTTCGACACGCCTTATAATTCGCGGTTGAATTTAGCGCTCATTCGCTTCCAAAAATGCGTTGCTGGACGACCCAAATAACGGCTGCGCAGGAGTCTCGAACATTTTTGAAGATTCAGATTTTGTATTTTCCTTTGATTTATATCCTTGGTATGCAACCACACTGATGAAACAAGAAATTCAGTTTGTATCGTTCAACGTTGATAGCATTGAACACGGTGGATTCCTTGTTGATATGTACAGCTGGCACACGTATCTCAATATCATATACAATGCATTCTTTCTTAGCCGTACACCCGACCAGCTCTAGTTGTTCGCTTTAGAGAGAGTTCAATTACAGACGGACAAGTCAAATTCAGCCAGAACCAGCTAATTCCGACACTGGGGTGGTCAGCAGTAGACCTGCTTATTTTAGTTATTTACACACAATTTGAAATTAATTTTAAAAAGTGTTCAGGTGTTGGTGCCCTATCACAGAACCAGGCAAGGAATTCCACACTGGGATGGTTCTTACAAAACAAGAATTCTTCTAGGCATCAATTGAAGTTAGTATGTGTCTGTAATTAAAGTGGTGCTACGTTCTACTTGATCTAAAGTAGGGTTGGACCTCCTCAGGAAAGCTAATACGAACATTATTGTTTACAATCTTACAAAACAGACAAATAAAAGGTCTGTTAAAACTCTCAGATCAGACAAAGGAGTCCACCCAAGTTTATCTAACATTTCTGTGACACTACTTGTGCGTTGGTAGTCCCCAACCACAAAGCGGGCTGCACGACGATGAACCGATTCGATCGTTGTCTTGTCCTTGGCTAGGTATGGAGACCATATACTGGCGAGCAGTAGTTGACTATTGGGTGTACCAATGCTGTCCGTCTTGGACAGGTGTCCGTCTTACAGAGATGTCCCTTGTTGACTACTACGGTTAGCATCCTGACTTTCCCTGATCCCGAGGTTGGTTGACTGGAGGAGCCGGTCTCAAAACAGCGCATCCTATTTATGAACTGACCTGTCCGCTGCCAGTTCTGACAAATGGTAAACGCCCTTAGTCTCAAGCGGCTTCAGACTACCCCTCCACCTGCTAATCCCAAATGTCCTACATATGACTGGAACCTGCATTAAGGAAACACCAATGGGACCAGAAGACGCGTCTGGGGGTATTCCAAAGTAGACGTTTCACTGGATAGCATTGTGCAGTATGAATGAATGAATGATTGAATGTATGAATGAGCGAATGGATGAATGAATAAATGGATGAATGAATGAATGAATAAATGATGAACGACGTCTTACATAGCGCACAAATCCCATTTTTAATGGCGCTTTACATTCACTTATTAGAATGAGATCAGACGTCAGCTCTAAAGCCTCATGAAAAAAACTTTATTATATCCATCTTATCTTATTACCGACGGAATTAAAATGCTGATTTAAAATGGACGATGGATTTACTTAACAAATAGATTCAATTTTGCCGTGCGTCTGTTCAGTTATAGATCACAGATGACGTCAAAATGTGGTAAGAACAAAAATGTGACCAACGAGCCGCAGGCGAGTGTGTCACTGATGTTCTTACCACATTTTGACGTCATCTATGATCTATAACTGAACAGACGCACAGCAAAATGGAATCGATTTGTTTTATACAATAACAGGGAAGAGAAATTAGTCTCGTAGCACTCGACTGTGGTCATGACTGTTCGATGATAATTTTTTCTAATTTCGGTATTTTCCACGTCAACAAAACTGCTTTTCGCTTTCGTTTCGCGTTTTTCTTATTTGTCAAAAACTTCTGCTAAACATTTTTTCAATACTTTCACTTGCCTTTTCCGGAATAATCTCGATTCCATTTTCTAAACTATCCGCCATGTTGGACGAAACAGAGAACACAAATTCTCCATGACGTCAGCTGTGCGCCTGTAGGTAATGGCCAATCAGAATGCGCGTATAATTCAGTGTATTGTATAAACTCTAATAGATCATAGGTAATGACCAATCAGAATGCGCGTATAATTCAGTGTATTGTATAAAATGTTATATAGACCATACAAATAGATCTTAAAATCTATAACACTGTCCGAAACCACGAAATATTGCCCTTGACATAATCGCGTAGAAGTCTTCTCGCTTGCGCCTTCCCTCTACTTCATGCTTTAGAAAAGAGACTAATTTTGTTTGAATTAACTCGGCCTACAAACGCTACAAACAAATAAGTGTCAGTTTGTGAGTCGGAATGGCCGTAGGACTCTTTCCTCTCCTGGCCAGGCTTGCGAGATTTCACACGTGAACTCGGCCAGGGGCGTTCCTGGCCAGCTTTTACCAGTAAGCCAGCATAATATACGGAAAGACATCGCGTTGTCATTTTGTAGCTGATAAATTAAAAAAAAAAAAAAAACTTGTAAGCCAGTGCTTACTTGGCCTACAGGCAGGTACGCCCCTGTCGGCTTTTCCATATCATCCGTTTAACTGCATTCTTCCATGAAACATACATAAAGACAATAAACACTATTACAGGATGTCAGTGTCTTTGTTGATTTTTTTACCATTTTAAAATTTTTTGCTCCTGTCGAGGAAATCGGGAGAACGGAGAACGGTCACGACTGTTACAAAAACAGGGCGAGTCGTGACCGTGGATTGACCCGAAGGGGGGTGGGGGGGGGGGGGGGGGTGGGGAAGGGGGGTACTCCCCATGAAGGGTACGGGTATATGCTCGTCGTCTCATTTAGTTTGTACATTACAGATTTTGGTATCAATTTGGGTGTTCAGTAAAGAACTCCGATATTTTTAGCCAATAAGGTGTCGTTTCGGGGTGGCCGCGAAGAATAACTTAAGATTTAAGTATCGAACAATCCCGAAAAAAAATTCTTGCACAACCTCAAGAAGGAAAAAAAATTCATGTTCAGATAAAATTGCCCAACCCCCTCTTCCTAAAAAATAAAATGCTCCATCCCTTATCGTCATTTAAGTCACTGTAACTCTTGTTTGTTTGTCTTTTTTAGAAGGATATCTGTTAGGGGTCAAATAAAGTTTGGGAACGCTCAGATTGGTCTCATTTAGGGGTTTAATTTAAAAATTCCGACGAGCATCCTTTCATTTGGGAGTTTCCCCGGAGAGTAGGGGCGAGGGGGGTTGACTTGATTCGCGACATCAGCTGACTGAACTGTTCGTTTGACTTGCTGTCTGAGACATTTAAAATTTATTTTTTCTCGAATTATTTCAATAACACGGTGATTACCACTACAGAAAGAAATCAGTTAAATTTCGATACATCTCTCACGAAAGGAAATGCCTAAGTGAGTTTAATAATTTATAGTTTAACAGTTTATTCGATTCGATCATTTGATTATGATTGAAAACTGCGTTCCACAATTGCTAATTGTTTATACAAATAATTTAAAACGATATTAACACAACAATAGAACTGGCGGGAAAGCTTTGAAAGCCATTTGTTTTCAGCAAGCCAATCCAATGCGAAAACCATTGTAGTGTTATTATGATTGACAGCTCGAAAGTAGAATAATTGAGACCAAGCGAAGTAAGTTTCACTCACGGCTTGCGTTTCTACATGCTCTGGAAAGACTAGTGCGTCGGGATAAGCGCAAATATTACAGCTCATAAAACGCTGTGGCAACGCTAAACGAGATCGTATAGAAGTCCGGAGAACGTAAAAGTCCTAAAAATGGGAGTAGGAACGCGTTCTTCGGCCAAGAAAACTCAGGGTCAGTCGCAACTTTGCCCGCTCGCGCTTGCAACAGAAAGCGTGTTTTTGATGTGGGTTGTTTAGAAATTCCTTTACAAGCTCGCGAGCAGATTTAAATAATGATTTTGTTTTGATTTCAGAAGAGGAAGAGTTGAAGGCAAAATTGGTGGATAAAGTTGACGCCTGGACTCAAACAGACCCTGAAATAACCGGGGTAGATGCTGATGATTTCGAAGAAGAAGGCGATGGCGAAGAAGAGTCGGGATCGGAGAGCAGCGAAGAGGAGGAGGACGAGTTGGGAGAAGATGGCCAGTCCAAGGTTGTCGACAAGGGAACTTCCTCTAAACCAGTGCGACGCAAAATTATTGAGCTGAAGTATTATTTTGGAGAAGATTTACCTGATGCAGAGCTAACCAAACGTAAGTTTGATATCGATAATTCTGCTCCAAGCACATGGTCAACTTGCATAAATTAGCTGTTGCGTTCGGAAGGTTTACTCCACACAGTTCTTATGTTCGGCGAATCAAAACAGCTATAAAACCACTGAAAGGCCCTTTTTTGCAAATATTGGCCAAATTAATCTTCGTTGTGGTTAAAAAGTGCAATTTTTGAGAGCGAAGTTGAGTTTCCAGCACGTCACTGATCTCGGATGACTCGGAATTCAAGTTCATTTATTATGCGTGTTAATAATAATTGCATACATCACAAGGCAGGACTAAAATGGATGTAAAAGCTTATATATATTTTCAACCAAACGCGCATTTATCTGCAGGATTCAAGGAAATGTGCCTCAGATTTAGTGAAACCGTATCACCAGCCGATTTTCTTTGTAAACATTATGGCCCTAAAGAATCCTAGGTTATCCACACGCGTACGTATTAGCATATGCATGTATTGGTTTACACTTACAGCCAAGCGAATGAAACCTCAAATATCTCAATGAAAGCGAAGCGAAAATTATTGCTATGCTTGCTTTAAGCTAATGTCATACCGGCGAAAACGTTTTGCACGCTTTCTGAACTTTTCGCGTGGGAAACTTTTTACTTTCATTTGCAACATTTTTCGTGTCACGCATGCTAATTTGGAAAACCATTGAAGTGTACAATTGGAGCGACGCTGAATTGGCTTCCGCTTTTGTGATCTACATGTATATGCGACCTCGTTTTTCAGCGCTTTTGTAAGTTGGGGATATGGGACCTGATCTTAAATTTGATCTTCATCGTTGCATGGATATTTTATACACGATTTTAGTGAACACCTCTAAAAAAATTGCATTTAACTTACATGTGCTTTAGAGAAGAGAATGTCTGTCAGCTTTGTGAACTTTACTTTACAAAAAGTATAACTTTCCTACACACTTTCTTGTGTAATGTTTAACTTCCAATCATGCACCACATGGAAACTTGATATGATTATGTAGAGCTGTTGTCTAGCTTTGAAGAAGCCGGCCCCCAAGAAAAGAAACAGCTCATTTAATAAAAGTCCTCCATGCTTGTTGACTCTTGATTATCCGGTCATCTCTACTGTAGTTGCCGGCCATAATAGTCGGATGCTTGATACTAATGGCAACCCCAATTTCGGTATAATCTGCCAGCAGTCGATTGTTGGTTTGCAGTGACGTAACCAATTTTCCACCTTGCCTTAAAAGCAATTTGGTTCAAACTAAGTACATGTAGTACAGTCGAACCTCCACTAACGGACACCTCCCATGGGTGGACACCTCCCATAAACAGACACTTAGTCATAGTCCCAGCCACACACAAACACTACATTTTTAACCTCCCATAAACAGACACCGCTCTTAAGCGGACACTTTTTCTGGTCCCGATGGTGTCCTTGTTTTATGGGAGGTTCGACTGTACATGTGTAGTTGCAAAATTGGGAGATTAAAGGGTTGTCCATGACAAAGTTATTGGAAAATTTTTATGCATCTGGGTAGACGTGTGCATGTGTACAGTTTCTGACACCAAAATGGGAAATGCTGGCTAAATGTGGTTGATTGACAGTGAAAATGTTAAGTTTTATATACCGCTTGAAGATTATGCAATTTGTAATTTTCAAAAGGCCATCTCCATAGTGATTTGTTGTCTGCAGGAGACATGAAAATTTGCAGAAAGTTTGATCATATCACATGCAAACCACCCATATGTCATTTATACTGTTTCATGTGAGCTAAATTTAAGAACTGCTGCTCTAAGAGTTCCAATTTTTTATTTTTTTCATCAGTTGCTCAAGCAGAGGTAATTGTTCCTCCTGGACTTGAAGTAAAAGAATCTAACATTCCAAAGGCTGGCCGTGGAGTCTTTGCTAAATGTGTAATACCCAAGCATGACTTTTTTGGTCCATTTGTGGGTAAGAAAATTCCCCCAGAGGAGGCAAAGAGCTACAAAGACTCGCTATATATATGGGAGGTAAGACAAATATCACAAGTCTGCTTACTGCTTTTGAACAACTTGATATTTTGATCAGATCTGTGTTGAATGTTTAAACTCCAAAGTTTAAGCCAATAGTGTACCTCAACCAATGGGCACCTCTCATTGGCAGATATGTCTTGTAAGTGGAGAAAATAATTGAAGGGCTCGGGGCATATCCAGCCTATGTTGCTTTTGAGGTCGTTTTTTATTTTTCTCGCTCAGATTTGTCCATTTTTGGCATGTGAACTACAAATTAGTTGCAAAACATTGTTCAAATTTTTTTTCTGTTGTTTTTTCCGTCGTTTTCGAGAATTAACGTATGCAAAAAAAAATCTGCATGTTTCCTGCTGAAACCCGCTTGAAAAAATGAATCCCAGGGTTTACAAGAATTTCTCGATTTTACGCTGATTTTTCACTTCAGATGGCCAAGTTTGGGCCCGTACCGCTGAATCCCGCTCAAGAAAAATAAATCCCGAAGTTCATTCCCTCAAAATCGCTTCATTTTTATCACCGATAGTCAGCCACTTAGATTCGCGCCATCTCCCTTATCGTTATGGACCTCCTTTAGGAAGCACTCCCGGTCCTCCGCTGCCAGCTCATAGTCTTTGCCCGCCTTGCTGAATTTCACCCGGCCGCAAGAACTCACTTTGAGCTGCCCAACGCTGTATTTCAATCTCCCGCGCAACCACGCAAAGCCGACCTATCTGCCACTGTCGCAAAGCATGTCGGGATATCAATGGCGAAAACGAAAATGGAATGTCCGCCAAACGAAATACGGAAAATATTATAAGTCTCGAAGCACTTCGGATATCGGGCATTTCGACCACGGGATGGGAAATGGCCCACAACTCACAACGCTGCCCCTTTTCTGATTCGAAATTATTCCTGACTTTCCCGCCGGCTCGCCTTGTCCACCAACCTCTATTTTCACCTTCGAGCGTGAAATAGAGATTTAGGCAAGAAACACGACTCGTTTCTTTGAGAGGTGCTAGAGACTTACGGATTTCCGGACTTAATGATGTCCTTCAATCACCGGACGGGCCTTATACATATTGGCTCATACGCACGCTACAGACGATGTGTTTGCCGTAGCGAGCTCGCGATCGATAACAAACCAGGCGCGCGTAAATAATGGTATTTTCGTTCATGTCGTTGGCGCGGGTCAGGAGTATTGCAGTCACATATTCTCGCAGCCAATCTGCTGTAATGGCGTCGAAATTACGCTCTGAATGTAAACAACCACTAGAAGACCAGAACTCTGCTTTTTTTCAGATGAAATTAGTCCAGTTTCTTAGGATTAGTGCAAATTCGACAAGGGTTTGTGATATTATTCGTTGTACGATAAAATTAGGCAAATCTGAGCGAGAAAAAAAAGTAAAACACTCAAAAAGCAACATAGGCTGGTTATGCCCCGACCCCTTCAATTGTCAAGGTCGGACCCAGCCACACTTGTAAATGGATATCTCCTGCATTTACTTTGACTGTGGTTCCAAAGCAATAATCCCCACAAATTATCTTTTGGTCATGACACACTTCAACTTAAATACAGTCAAAATTACTTGATACTGACACCAAAGGGACTGAGACCCAAGCATCTGCATTATAGAGGTGTTCGTATTTTTGAGGTGGGGGTAATTTGGTATGAATTTTGGTCTCTTGGGGACCAACAGAATGGTCCATAATACCAGAAATTTAGTTTTCTTTTGTGTGCCTTGTTTCTGTTCAGGTGCGAGATGATTATGGCAAATTGATGCACTTGGTTGATGGCCGTGACGCATTTCAATCCAACTGGTTGCGTTATGTGAAATGCTGTCGCAGTGCAGATGATCAGAACATCCGTGCTGTTCAGTACGATGGAAATATTTATTATATGGCCACCAAAGAGATTGCGATTGGAGAAGAACTGTTGGCATTTTATGGAGAAAAATTTGCCCGCATTCTTGGGATTAAAACACCAAAGAAGGGAGCATCTAAAGAGAAAGGTAAATAAACAAATAAATAAATAAATAAATAAATAGGAATTTCAGTGGAATCCACGAGGTGGCTCTTACTTCCACTGTTTCCATATCGAATTGGAATTTGGAAGTGTTGGATTTATGGAGAGAGGAAAACCGGAGTACCCGGAGAAAAACCCTCGGAGCAAGGATGAGAACCAACAACAAACTAAACCCACATATGATGCTGAGTCCAGGAATCGAACCCGGTACACATTGGTGGAGGTGAGTGCTCTCACCATTGCGCCATCCCTGCTCCCAGCTGCTGTATGTATCTTGATGTACAATATAACCTTTCAGTATCACATTTCCTTTTATAGCATAAAATGCTGCTTATTAAAGCTCTGGCCTTATACAACTTTGTAAGTTTAGTTTTTGGATGGCAAGCAAAAAATATCTGTGAAAAAGAACCATTGTTTTTGTAAATTTGGTGTAAGTTTTTTGTAAAGAATTTCCATTTAGGAGTTGTGGTGTGCTTATACATGTGTAATAGAAGGTACAACTGGAATAATTTTTTGTTGCCTTACTCTTGGGCCTATAACTAGGGGGGGGGGGGGGGGGTTATAAGCAATGGGAGGGGGGGCTAGCTACTAAGCTGCACATTACAATATTTCTTTTTCCATATATTTTTACTTTATTGATGCTGCAAGAAGGAATATCTTGGAGTAATAATGATTAAGAAATGTTTTTATCACATAATTATGTAACATTAGTACAGTTTAACTGATTCCTGACTTAGGGCGCTTACCATTTGTCAGAACTGGCTGGCCAGACCGGTCCATGTGTGACTAGAATGCATTTTTTTGAAGACTTGTTACTACACGTCCATCTAAAGGGTGCATACTGTTAACTATTTCCAAATTTACCAGTCTGGCCAACCAGTTTTGGCAAATTATGGAATAATATTTACGAATTGAGCGGTCTGGCCGGGCAGTTCTGACAAATGGTAAGCGCCCTTAGTGTTTTGTGAGTTGAGTCATGTTATAAAGCCCACAGAAATTTTTAAAGAACAGGAGTGTTTTGAGAAGCATGAGTTATAGCTAAATGCTTCTCATTCTTGCATTTGTTTTCATTTCTCAAATACAGTTTGCAAACATTTATGCATGCCTTAGATTTGTTAAGAATGAATTAAAAGGTTAACAGATTTTTCCTTTTTGCTGCAGAACCAGTTGATGAAAGTTTTGCCTGCAAAAACTGTGGAAAGATGTACAGCAACCCCGCATCACTGATTGGTCATCTTAAGTACAAGTGCAATACAGGTAGATTAAAATACATATTTCTTATCCCACATGTAGATAAATTTAAAATTTAAGGTGGCTCTGAACCTATGTACAGAATTTTTTTAAACTTTGCAAAAAGTTGTATCTTAACATGCCAATTACAATTCCATAGTAAAAGATGTGGGTCATCTATACTGTTACTATGGTAACCTGTTAGATCACAAAAGAGACCACAACTTGTTCACCAATGATTGGGCATCTGTTTGTTACCATTATTGAAGCATCAACTGATAAGGAATTATAGTATTGATCCATCAAAGTATAGGTGATGGAAAATTCTGGGAACTGTTGTGAGCCACCTTAAAGCAAGCTCCTGGCAATAATCATGAAAATCTGCCATTTTATTTATCAGGACAACAAAGGAGCATTTTTGTACCTCAGCCTACTGGTCCACGTGCTGCTATTCCCAAGATCAAGGTGACTGAAGAATATGCTCGCCAACAGAATGAGAAACTGAAGAAGTTCAAGTGCGATGAGTGTGGAAAGGCATTCATCCGTAACTACACCTTACAGTGCCACAAGCTGATTCACACTGGCATAAAGGAACACAAGTGTGCTGAGTGTGGCAAGGAGTTCACCCTGTTAAAACATCTTCAACGACACCAGCTGGTTCACACTGGAGAGAAGCCCTACAAGTGTCACCTTTGTGGCCGTGCATTCTCTCAGCAAGGCAGTCTTCAGGCACACAGCCGCACACACACTGGAGTGAAGCCTTATTCGTGCAAGATCTGTGGGCGAGCTTTTGCTTTGCAGTCACCGTTGCTGTCCCACATGAGGACGCACAGTCAAGAAAAGGCCTTCAAGTGTGAAACATGCGGAAAGGCATTCACACACAGAAACACCCTGTCTAGGCATGAGCTTATCCACACTGGTGTACGTCCATTTAAGTGCGACAAATGCGGGAAGACCTTCACTCAGACCAATGATCTCAAGCGCCACAGTCGCATCCACACTGGTCTGCGCCCTTACAAGTGCCACATCTGTGGCAAGGCCTTCACAGTGGAGTTCACACTGGTTTGTCATATCCGTACTCATACTGGTGTTCGCCCTTACAAATGTGACCACTGCGACAAGACCTTCACTCAGCCTGGTGCCAGACTGAAGCATGCACGAAACAATCATCCAGACAAGCCACTTCCAGGAAAGGTGAGTTGTTCAAACTTAATTTATTATTAACCCTTCAACTCCTATAAGAGTGCCAAAAATCAAAATTGAAGAAAAAAAAATCAAAATTTTGTTTATAAAAAATTAATATTGAAAAACAAATAGTGCCATGCAAAAGTACTGTCAAAGAGGTTTAATTTGAATGGTCACACTATAGGATTTTGCCAACAGACTTAAAAGCTAAAACTATACATAACACAGGGGCCAGGTGTACAGTAGCTAAGAAAACACTTAGCAGGCTCATTATACAAGTTCAGCCAGTTTTTCTGGCTTGTACACCTTCAAAATCTTCCAAAGTCTTTGTTTTCCAGTCAAATTTCAGCCGGCAATAAGTTCTCTTTCAGGTGGTGAAATTAGCTGGTAGCCCGCTCTTAGCTACATTCCTGATAACATTTGTATCCATAATTGAGTCTGGTAGTGAAAAGATTAAGAACAAACTTACATCTTGATCTACCTCTAAATTCCCACAACCACAGGCAGCCCAACCTCGTAATAATAGAGTGAGCTGTTTTTTGCAGTTTCATATGTGAGTAAAAAGGCTTTTCATGGGAATGATTTCAATTCAGGAGGTTGTTGCCCTTTTCAAAAAGGAAAATGTATAACGTCTGTTGTCCCCCCCCCCCCCCCAGTGTAGTCATGTTGCTGCATTAGTTTAATTTTCTTTTAAAGGTTTTCTCCCTATAAACTACGTGGCTGTGACAATCCCTGGGGGTACTCCAGATTTAAAGTGATGGGGGTGTGCGAATGGGGGCAAAAATCGATACACAAAAAAAAAAATGGTTTTTTTGTTAAGGGCTTCCAGCAAAACACAATAAAATCCCCTGAACCAAAAATCCCATACTGAATTTTCAAACCTTATTGTTACCCCCACCTGGGGTAACAATAAGGGCTGGGGATTTCTCCGGCTATATTTTATGTGTTTAAGCCCTGGCTACTTTGATTGAAAAACAAATCATTAACACCATCAGAAAACAATTTTCCTGGCTATTTTCTTCACTTCCTCATCTATTTAAAAAATAAGTGACACCATGCAAATACTAAATAATAGAATAGTGCAGATTGATCAATGAGTAATCTGCCCATGATATTCTCAGGAATCAAGTACAAAAACCTTGCCAAGTGCTACCATGTCAACTAATCAAAATGCAGAACAAGAAGTTGAACCTGCTGATGCCACTAATGGTACTGAAGCCCCTGGGGAGACTGCCGATGATAAAGATCTCAAAGCTAATGGTGATGTGGAGATGCCTTTGGAGTCTGGCTCTGTTGTTGTGGATGTTGAAATCCAGCTGCCGTGTGCAGCCGGCGTTGCACTGTCAGCCTCCTCATGACTGTGACTTATAGAAAGATTTAGTTACCTAAAAGCTTTTACTTACATGTTATCCTTTTCTAAAAAAGTGGAGCACAAGCACATTATGTCCTTTCTCATGCTTAAGCTCATAGCTTAAATCAAGTGAAAGTCTTGTTTTGTGAAAGGGTTGCACTAAATCACGGGAATTGTTTGTTCTTAACTAATAGCTTCCAGGAAAAGTCATTTGAGGACTGGCCAGCCTTCACATACAGGTTAAAAAAGGGTACCATGTAGAGATAGAATAAGGGGTACTTGTGTCATGTTATGATTGGTGGGGGTGGCGTAAACATATGTGGAAGGGTAAAACTGAGAGGGGTGGGGATAGGCTATTATCAGTTTTTTGGAGTTTGGTGTTTGGAAGGGAGGCAAAATTCGGCACCTCCCTTTACCTTAGTAAGTAAAATTTAAGTAGGCAGATTCGATTCTAAGGATGAAAAGGTAATCACACTACACAAAGAGTACAAATTTCAGGTGAACTGAACAAAGATTTTGGAGTTGTAACCATTATTTTTTAGACATAGGTGTCTGGTTAAAATTTAATTGATATACACTGTTTTTAGTGTTAAATTTATATTTTGTCCCCCCCCCCCCCCCCCCCCCCCAAAAAAAAAAAAAGAAATGATTTTTTTTTGTCTGAGTCTGTAGCTTGGCCGGCCATTGCTTATAGCTTAATATTATATGCCAGAGGATGAAGCCAGTAAATTTAAAATTGAAATTTGTGTCTCTAGATGCTTATAACTAAACTCACTAGCATCAAATCTTTAACTCTTTAACTCCCAAGAGTGCCAAACATCAAAATTCAAGAAACATCTCAAATTTCATTTTGTAAAACATTGAAAAACAAATGGTACCATGCAATAGTACTGCTGAAGAGGTTTCATTTGAATGGTCACACCATAGGATTTTGTCAACAGACTCAAAAGTCAGAACAAATTGTACCATGCAAAAGTATTGCTGAAGAGGTTTCATTTAAATGGTCACACCGTGGGATTTCATCAACAGACTAAAAAGTTAGAACTACTGAGTTTAGATTAAGCTTAATTAACCCAAACGATCAACGGCTTTTGCCCTTTAGAGTAGATTTCCTAAGGTATGGAATGTTTTCCGTTGACCTAAAAAAGTGGGGTAATGTATTGACACTATTTTGCATTAAGCTTAATATTGTACAAAGCTAAGATGTAAACGATTGGAAATAGAAAATAAACTATTAAGGTAGTAAGGTTATAATATTATAATAAATTGATTCTATGTTTGGTTTTGTAGTATAATGATGGATTTTCAACGTCGCATTTAAGCTTAAGTTAATAGTAAGAAATCGACGGCTTGCATTGTCCATAGATAGTTCGGCATAGTTCATATTTTTACGTTAATACTTAAGCCGTTAATACCCCCAGCTCGTTAACTGCCGGGAATTTTCGCTATACTAAATTTTCCCCAAATTTGCCGAACTTATGGAACAAATAATTCAGCCTATTTCCTTTTTTCGCCACATCAAATGTTCGCAATTTTAAAAATATCGCAGAAAAAAAAGCGAAAATTAACGCGACAGCCAAAATCCACCTGTTTTGTGATTTAGTACAAACCTGGAAATGTAAGTGCCTTCTACTTGCTTTTGGAAAAATCTTAATCATTTGATGATTTCATCTTGCTTTGCCAAATATATAATTACAGATACCAGGGTGCATTCTAAAACCCTTGGCTGAAGAAATTGTTATTTTTCTTTCGCGCAGATTCCCAATGGTGGAAGCCTTTTCCCGCCAAAAAAGGCTTCGCGCAAGAAAATGCGCGCGCGAACAATTTCTCGCGCAAAAAACTTTGTTCAGATCACTGTCGTACTGTTGTTGTATTTTTACGCTGTAGTCACCGAGAAGCCGCACTGTTTCCCAGCTGACCATTCTCTTGGCATTGCCAGGTATACTTTTCATAAGCTGTTTGTGATTAGCAATTTGCCTGCGAAGCAGCGTTCCCTCCAAAGTTTTTCGCTTTTTGGTTGTGCGGAAGTTGGTTGCCTGAACTTTTGTTGACCCAAAAAGCGGAAAAATTTCGCGGTAACAAGATGCTGCGCAAGCCTTACATATACATGTCAACAACATAAAGCCAAAATGTCGCGTTTTAGGGTGTTTCATCTCCGCCAGTTAATTTACAACTCAACATCCCAAATAAAGATTACTATAAGTAACCTTACTATCGCCATAAGACCCATAACATCGGACGGCACAGAACTTTACAGTCAACGACATCAAACTTTATGACTCAACATCTAACTTTACAGCCATCAATATCGGACTTTGTCATGTCAACAAAACAAAATATTAGACTTTGCCAAACGCCATGTTCGTCTTTGTAAAGTTCAATGTCGCTAGAATGACGTCACTGGTGGCACGGTGGTGAAACTTTGCTCCACGTTGTCTCTCTCCACCCAGGTGGTACATCCCGCCCAAAAATTTGCCGAGTACCCCCCCCCCCCCCCCCCCCCCCCGGATAAATGGGTACTGGCGACATAATGCTGGGGAGTAATCTTGCGATGGACAAGCATCCCATCCAGGGGGGAGTGGCAATGCTCTTAGTTGCTTCATGCTACATTCATTAGGTTTGTGAAGAAAAGTACCTGGAATCATGTCACTGTGACAAAGGTCAAAATAATGTGACAAGCCTGCAAAGACTTCCTGTACTGTGATTTTGTGTTTGTGACACATTCTTAGTTCACCAGTTTAGCTGTTATGAGCATGTTTTTAAATGATAGGAGGCTTTTTAAAAATGGTTTTCAGCAATGGCTGATTTTGAATAAAACTTCATTTCTGCATCATATTTTTGAGACTGTTCACCCCTGGGTGCGTAGTCCACGGTAAAATAAAATTTGGAGTGGCCGGGAAGGTGGGTATCCTGTGTCGTTAACGTGTGCTCAGCGGTGTATCCCGTGACGGTGGATGACGGTGTGTTATTTATATAGGGTCGACATGAGAGAATGAGCTTCAGTTATTTCACCCGGAGTTTGCACAGATTGACAATGGCAGCTCCACGAAAAGTCGCTATTATTGGCTCCGGAAATTGGTAAGTTAACTGTCCAATGTATTAAACTTGCTATTTCTGTCATCAGAAACAAATTAAGTCTAGCCTCGAATCAAGGGTTCTTCTAGAACAGCAAACATGTCCTGGTGTTTTGCAGGGGTTCGGTTATTGCTCGCATTATTGGAGCCAATGTGAAGGAACATTCGGAGTCATTCCAGGAACAAGTGCAGATGTATGTTTACGAAGAGTTGGTTGAAGGAAAGAAGTTGACCGAGATTATAAACACAGAACATGAAAATGTGAAATATCTCAAGGGTCACAAGATTCCGGAAAACATCGTAAGTTGAAGACCGGCCGGTAAAACGGCGACGACGGTTTAATCTAGTCTGTCGTGATGTAAGTTCTTACATCTGTAACATAAATTTGGTGTTCAGTATCTTAAAATATGCGAAATCATGTTTACATCATAAGATTTGAAAGGATTGCGTATTCATTATTTTAGAACACAGTAAAAATATAACCACAGGCAATTTCATTTTCCATGCAACTTAGTTATTTGTTATGCAAATAAGTGCTGTTGTTTCTCAAGGAGATGTATAAATTACTGTCAGATTTACGGCCTACTCAAATTCTGAAGTGAAGAGACAAAGGAAACTCGTTAAATTTATATTGGCTTGGATTACAAAGCTGAAAATGATGTTTGTTTTAGGATATATAATGATCAATCAATAAATGTACTGTTTGTTGTACGTTTAATTATTTTTAATTGTTATTCCTTATTAATAAATAACTGGGAAAGAAGCATGTTAGTTTTCTGTTGATAAAATAAGATACAGGATTATCAAACATAAGGTTGCACAAGGGTGCATGTACATTTAAAACTAGCAGTAATCATAGATTACAGTAGTGCGATGTGCCTTACCATAAGCACCCAACAAACTTTTTTACAAGTTGAAGGCAATCAGAGAGCATGCATTCAATTGACGGGCAGTGGAGCATGATCACATGTTATCTTGTCACTTTATAAAAATATTATTTATCACAGGAATGCAAAAATGTCTGGAACTGGACCAGATACCATGCAGCTCTTAACAACCTCTAATTTCATTGGACCTGGGTATCACGCAGCTCTATTGTTTTCAGGGCTAGGGTCCATTGTTGTGTTGTTTGTTCTATTGTTTTCTCAGCAAATCAGAGAAGACCTTGTAAGAGCTGGGTATTGCGCCAACCGAACAGTGAAATTTAAATAATTATTGGTCAAGTTTCTTATCAGACCTGTGTCAGTCTTCATTCATTTGCCATATAACAAAAGCAATAATTGTCTTTTTTTTTCTGCTATTGATAAGCATAAAGTTTCTTCTTTTGGCCACACAAGAGCTTCCCTTTAACTGTAAAAACCAGTTGACTTTCTTACCATTTACCATCAAAATTCCTCAGAGTTTCAAAAGCACCAAAATAGAAAAATATTCCTAAATGTTTCACTTGAAAAAAACTGGAGAAAAAAAACAGCACTACAGGCAAATTACCACTTAATATTGAGCCTTTCCTTCACTTAGGATGTCAATACAATATCCTTTATTAGTTTTCCCAAATGGGATCTTCCAAACTAATTTACAATAAAAAAATGTAGAAATAGAAATTAAAATAATGGTAATGACTTATAATACAAATACAATACTATTGCAAAGATAAAAATTTCGAGTTGCTCAGAGAAATTAGCTTTTGAGCCACTTACTTAGCAATGACGCCTTCAATTTGCATTTAAAAGCAATTACAGAATGGCAGTTCTGTAGTTCAGGGGAGATAGTGTTCCACACCGTGGCGCCGTGGTATGCAAATGATTGTTGGGCAAGCAAAGTACGACACTTCAGCAAGCTTAGACTACTTTTGCTTTTGGTATTACACTTATGGATTTGAGATATTGTGTGGTAAAGCTCAGTTAGATACTCAGGAACTAGGTTGTTCATGTCATCCGTAGATTCAGAATTGGAGCCGTGTAAATGACACCCCATAATGTTTGCAGCAGCACATTGACTTGCCAGGGTGTGAAATGTTCTCATAACATGTGGTTGGGTGTGGTGTTACTTTGGAACAAGGATAAACTTGTCACAATACATAAACATCAGTAATTAAAAGCCATGTTCACTATCCGTTTTTACTTTATATTTTATTTATAGCAAAACAAATACATATTTTCCTTGTAGAAAGCCAACCCAGATGTTGTTGATGCCGCAAAGGATGCAGATATTCTGGTGTTTGTTGTGCCTCATCAGGTCAAGTATTTAATGTTAATTATTTTTATAATAAATCTTTTAATTAGTTGTTTTGAGCTTAATGGTATTATTTAGCAGAATGTCGCCATATGTTGAAAAGGAATTGACTTCCAAATAAATTCTGACTGGACAGAATAGCTACATGTACAGTCGACCCCTGTCAATACAGACACCAAAGAGAACTCTATCAGAATATGCTGCATACAAAGCTTCAGCAAAATTTAATTTGAAATCCTGGACGATTTATGTTAGTCCTGAGAAATTTATTTGGATTTAGAGTTCAATACAACCACCCCACCTTCTCCAAATATAAGTCAAGAACATTAATTTGAGATCATCCTTTTGCATTAGACACACTGATGCTATCTGCCAATCTGTCCATCTTGGCCAGGAAACCAGTCAGTTGTATTGGTTTGCTAATAAAGTTACATTTTAATATGTATGTGATTGTTTTTGTGCCATGTCTTGTTTTCAACAGTTTGTGAAGAATGTGTGTAGAAGGCTAAAAGACACACTGAAGCCAAATGTGATTGCTATTTCACTCATTAAGGTACTAAAATATTATGATATTTGTTATGTTATTTTTATTATTGTGGAGGATCAGATTAGGTTGGGTCGGATGAACATTTTCTGGGACAAAAACCAACTATTATATGTGAGAGAGAACATGGAAAGGTCCAGGGCTGTCATTAACCCATTCACACCTGAGGATTTTTACGTTTTTGAGTGATTTTCTGCATACACACGCCCCATAGGATTTTGTGACTTCATATTTGGAGTTACCATTGAAAGTGCTGCTGTTCTAAAACACTGAAGGCTCGAGTTTACTGGAAACGTCATTGTGACGATCTCATTTTGCTTGGTTGATTTGCAATAAAGGGTCCAATATGAATTATCTACGATTTTTGGTAAGTTCACAGCCATTTTTCATCTTTAGTAGCTGCCTGGTGAGCATCATTAAGCTTGGAGGTAGTTCAGAGTCCACTTCTCAATGAAGTGAGTTAGGTGTTGTACTTCGTTTACGAATTTGGCTCGTTGCTCGTTGAACTGGAAAAATGGCCGCCTGGAAACGAAGTAGCTTTGGGACTCGACTCTGGATGAATTTCTCGACCTACCGCGGCATATTTTGGAAGTTGCGACCACAGGAGAACACAACAAGCGCGAAATTTCGGCGGTGGGTCAGAGTGGCTGTGGACTTAGTATATATATGAAAAGTGTGGAGGACGGAATGAACGCTGTCGAAAAATCTCTTTATTTCCCAGCATGCAGTGCGGTGGTGTTGAAAATCGAGGCAAGGTGAGTATGCCCTAGAATAAGAAGCTGTAGCTCGGCCCAAGCAACGAATAAGAGCAAAAAAATTCACTGCTAAGCTAGGACTAGGACTGAATTTTGCTGTAAATGTTGACTTTTGGGTTTGCCACGATGATTTGGATAAAAAAAACTAAAGGCAAAAACGTGATTTTTGTTGTTTTTCTATGACGTTAAAAACGGTAATTTTTGTTATTGTCCAAATTCAAACGCTGATATTCTGCAAAAATCGCTGACTTTTTTGTGTTTATTGGGTATCTCAATTTGAAAGACTTTCTAGTCAATGCTCACAACTGCTAGTTAAGGCAATGTTCGCACGATTGAGAAAGTTACAATTTTTTAAAGCAGTGGAGTCTTGTACGGGCGGTTACGGGCGGTTCAGGTGTCAATGGGTTAACCTTTAAGGTTGCCAGTCATAAACTCAAGATAGTCTTCATGGTTGTTGTCCTTAAAGGGACACTGTCACCTATTTTTAGGTATCATTTTGAAAAGCCAAAAAACATATTTGTTTCAATGGAAACCTTAAAATAATGGTCCAGTTTTGTTAACAAATACTCTACCAGCACACAGAAACTAGTAGTCGTTATCTTTGGCTGCAGATGGCCAGGATGGAAATGGATTACAACTTGAAAAAATTGGCCAATTTTTTCAAGTTTTTCCCAAGAGTCGTGGAAAAAATGCAGAAAAACTTATTATGGTTTGTTCTTCCTTGAAGAAATCACTTGATATTATCTTCTTGGTGTTCTAAAAGCAATTTTATGTTTGAGCAAAGGTACTTTGTCATATATTTAGTGTATTTTGACCAAAACACAGCAAAATCTGCGTGACAATGCCCCTTTAAGGCCATCTTCACTGTGACGATTAGCCGATGATTATTGCTTTGTGATGATTATTGCCGGCCATAATAGGTGGTTGCCAGCTGCTTGTGACAGCCCTGAAGGTCGTTGTTTCCACATATTGCTTCAACCCAGGCTGCAATTGCTGAATATGTCATTTCATTCTAAATTTTGTTTTTAATAAATCTCTAGCCTGGAATACAAGGATATTTGTGGTGAGCAAGTTGCTGACAACATATTCCTTTCAATCTGTATTTAAGCTGTCATATTAGATTCAGAAAATAGCTTGGGGCAAGTTGAAAAATATGGCAGTACTGTATAATCCCATGAAAGAATCGTTATGTTTGGTTTAGTACATCTAAGCTGCTGATGACGAGGATCAATGCATGCTACGATAACCCAAATAACAGCTGTAAAAGTGTAAAGGAGACAACAATCTGTAACAAAATTATTATGACACTCATTTAAAGGGATGTGTTTTGGGAACATAACTAACCCTACACCTCCCACCCCACCCCAACCCCCAGCAATGGTAAGAAAAAGGTAAGAAAAGTCATAATTTTTGGAGTCTCTCAGACAGTGTGTCAATCACCCAGGATAGTATGTAATAAATTATTATTACATATGACATTAGTCCTAAGTCAGCTACTTATCAAAGCCCAGTAAAAAATTTCAGCTTTCTTCTTAGTGCTTTTACATACCTGGCCAGTGAAACTGTGTCCTTTTTTGACAGTTTGGTATTCCGTGTAAATTCATGAGAATCGATGCAATTGCCGATGAGACCCACATAATGACTTGGAAAGAATGCAGAAGGAATAGTATAGACAGAGCCGCCACCCTTAAACGACAGGCCAGCATCAGGGCAAGTGACCTGTACACTCTATAACAAGGCCCTGCCAGGGGTAAACCTCAGTTTAACTCCCAAGAGTGGCAAAGATCAAAATTCAAGAAAATACCCAAATTTGTTGTAAAATATTGAAAAAAAAAATGGTACCATGCAAAAGTACTGCTGAAGAGGTTTCATTTGAATGGTCACACCATAGGATTTTGTCCAAAGACTCAAAAGCTAGAACAAATGTTACCATGCAAAAGCACTGCTGAAGAGGTTTCATTTGATGGTCACACCATAGGATTTTGTCCATAGACTCAAAAGTTAGAACAACTACTGTAGTACCATCCAAAAGTACTGCTGAAGTGGTTTCATTTGAATGGTCACACCATAGGATTTCATCAACAGATTCAAAAGTTAGAACAAATGGTACCATCCAAAAGTACTGCTGAAGTGGTTTCATTTGAATGGTCACACCATAGGATTTCATCAACAGATTCAAAAGCTAGAACAAATGGTACCATCCAAAAGTACTGCTGAAGAGGTTTCATTTGAATGGTCACACCATAGGATTTCATCAACAGATTCAAAAGTTAGAACAAATGGTACCATGCAAAAGTACTGCTGAAGAGGTTTCATTTGAATGGTCACACCATAGGATTTCATCAACAGACTCAAAAGTTAGAACTACACAACATTTCTTCACTCTGGGAGTGAAAGGGTTAGACCTTTTTTTTTCCAATTTTGGCCAAATTAACAACTTTCAATTTTGTTGAAATATGGCACCATAAGACAGTTCTGCTCTGTAGCTTTCATTTCAATGGTCACACTGTAGAATTTCATCCATAGACTCAACATTAGAACTGCATCACATCACTGAAGATTTGATCCTAGAAGTGAAAGTGTTTAAACAACCTGACAAGTAACAGGAAATCTCTAAACATTTTTTCAGTTTGAGATAGGAGAAACCACTGTAGCCATTTTTTTCACAGATCTGTCAATTTCCTGGCAGGCTGAAAATTGACAACCCAAGAAACGGATTACCTCTCTCACAACACAAACACCCTGACAGGGCCAGCCTTATAATTATTCTTTAATTCTTTTTTTTTTTTTCTCAGTAGGTAGTCAGAGTTTGAATTTCAATTTAATTTTGGTATCTCTATTCTTTTACATTCACTGTGACAGTGTATAAAATATCTGGTTAATGAACATGACAAATGAATATAATTTATATAAAATATTTGAATCAACTAAAAGGCACTTGCCCTGAAATTATAGACCAAATTATCTCATTTCTGTCAATCGTGTGACGAAAGGTGTTCATACAACAGTTACAATCTAGCATATTTAGGGTTCAAATTAATGTTACTTAATTTTCATAGAAAGCTAAACTCAGCTTCCCTTGTTTTGTGATTATTGGTACTGAAAACGATACTTAACGTTGATTCACAGTACCACACAAGGCAATAATATTACTAACCAATTTCTTGATATTGATAGACTGAAGTGTATAATAATAATTATTGTGACAGATTTTTTTATTTGCTTGATTAAATCTTCATGTTGTTCTGATAAGAAAATTGAAAATTAATTTGATGTCAATTTATCTTCCCCACGTTTTAGCCATCTAAAAACCTGAAAATTCACTTCTAATAGGGTACAATACTGCACAAGTAGGGAGACTTAGGATAGTCAGACTGTGACGTTCATACAGGATTGCAGTTTCGCAGTTTTGCGGTTCCAGGGTATGTTTGGTGTACCTCAGGGAAGAATTGTGGTTCTAAGGTGTGTTGTCTATGGTTGCAACATGCATATCAAAACAAACTTGGGAAATGAGAAACCAGGAAACTGGTGAACCTGTATTGACGTTGCAGAGTTTCCCGCTAGGTACCAGGACTTCTCTTAAGTAAACCCACTGACCGGGGACTCATGTGCTCGGCCAAAGGAGTCGGCCATGTTTGTGTTTCGAACACTGCGAACGATTTGAAGGACTAGCTAGTTATTTCTTACCTTACGGAGTTCTTGTAAGTGTCTTCGCTTTACTAGCTTAGTGTTCTTGTATTGTATTGTGATTTTTGCATTCCTGTTTGATTGTAGAATGGTTCCTTCATCGTTGGCATTAAAGTGAATTTTGCTCATCGAAAAGGCTGTTTCTTCAGACGTCACAGCCTGACTATCCCCAATCTCCCTTCTTGCGCAGTATTGTACCCTATCGGAAGTCAAACTTCACATTTTTAGACAGCTAAAATGTGGGAAAGAAAAATCAATATCAATTGTTTCTTTTCTTTTCTTATCAGAACACAATATAGATTGTGGTTGATATCTGGTTCAGTGTAGTGTTGCTTTTTCTCTGTAGGGGCTTGATCACGCTAGTGCGGGACTTAACCTCGTTTCAAACATCATCAAAGATGAGTTGTCTCTTCCTGACGTTAGTGTTCTTATGGGAGCAAATCTCGCCAGGGAAGTAGCAAGAGAAATGTTTGGCGAGGCGACCATTGGTAGGTCAGATATTCTTCTGTTATTTGGTTTTCTATAGCTCTGTTCACACTTGATATTCATGCTGGGGTTCAGTGCTTCATCGCCAATACTTACCGGTACTAGTTTACTGCTTAGTACCTGCTTACAGGGTTCGACATCTCCGCTAGCCCGGTAGCCCGATGCTAGTGAAAATTAGCTCGGGCTAGTAAAATTTCCCGTTTACTAGCCCGCGGGCTAGTAGAAAATTCAAAGAATTAATATTTAATTTGATTCTTTCAAGTCCATAGTTATTTACGAGGACAAAAACGTAAAGTTATAAGGATAATAATAATAAAGAAAGTATAAAACGACCATTCTATGGCGTTCTTCTTGGCTCTTGCGTGTCGATGGTAAATACAACTGGGACCCAGACCCTACGCTTCGCTTCTCACTTGTAGCGATTGTAGAGAAGATGGAGCGTTTTCTCTCTAACTACAAACCACCGCCAAGCAAAAAGGCGAAGGCGGAAAGCGAAGCGGAAAAAAGTAAAAGGTACGAAAATGAAAAACGCAAAAGAGGGTTTAATCCTTCATGGAAATTAGTTTTGCCTGGCTAGAGTATCACGTCATTAACAACAAAAATACAGGAAATACGATCATTCCAGTTCGCAGGTCAATGATGATCTTAGAGATAAATGCCCATCTGTTCTTGCTTTGATGGATCTACTGCTGTCACTACCTGCAAGTTCAGCAGAAGCAGAGAGAGGGTTCTCCCTGATGAAAATCATCAAAACTGTCTGGAGAAGCAGAATTACAGATGACAGTGTTCCAGATCTCACACTGATGATCATCAAACTTGACTGTCCAGAGGTGAAGGACTTTGAACCCCAACCTGCAATTGATGTTTGGTTGCAAAAGAAGAGAATGCCATACTTTAATGACAAGAGGTCTAGGTCTAGGAGAGAGGAAGAGGATGGACCTGAAGTAATTCCTGATGATCAAGATACACCTGATGAAGCAAAGTTAGTACAGGCAGCTGTTCCTGGTCCATCTAATGACGCCAAAGATGATGAAATTGATGCTGCAGCTGATGATGGGGATCTATCTGACTATTATACTGACGATGAGTTGGAGAATGATGATAAGTTTCAAGAGAGACCAAGAAGAGGACGCATACAAGTTGCTGACATTGATGTTTTAATGACAATGTTAACTGAGTAATACAAAACAAACGCAGTAACTGTTGCAATTCAGGGTCTTTCTTTTCATATTGTAAGGGCAAAGTGGATAATAAATTAAGTGACGTAATAGAGCCTGAGAAGGAAAATGAGCTGGGCTACAAAGTTGTGTTTCGGGCTAGTAGATTTCAAAGGCCACTAGCCCGGTGGATAGTGACTCAGCTGACCAGATGTCGAACCCTGGCTTAGTGCTGGCAGGACTTGTTGAAGCCATCCTAAAAGTTTAGGCATACTGCTACCCATATAGATTTCTATAAGTTTTCCTTTTTTCCTCATATTGAATAGCCTCCTCTCCACTGCCTTCCACTTCCATTTAGTTATATTTGTTTGTTAGTATTTTTAACTCATGAACACACAAAGCGAGTTGTAGCATTTGGGTAAAAATTTCACATGATCTATCACTCGCTCAATCGGCTGTAAACATTGAGCCTGCAATGTTATATGCGGCAGTTTAGGGCACTAGAAAGGGAAGGGAGTCGGTCCCCTGGGGTGGGTGGTTGGTGTAGCAAAACACCTAATGGAGGGCAGGGTCCAAGGAGTTCAGAATCTTTTATTTAGAACTTTCTTGTTCATGAGTTGGCTCAAGAGCCTTTGATTTTTATCTCATTTGACTGTCTTTTGACATCTGTTGACTAAAAGGAATAATAAATATGTATGTATGTTTGCTCCATACTGTAAGTGAATTGTGATTGCTTAGCAGTAAACGACATTATGTAAATCACAGCCCCATCTCAGTAAATTCCAGATGGTTTTTCTTGGTGGGTGAAACAAGCCAAGAGTCCTGAATGAGAGCCAGGAATTTTGTCATTTATTTTGAGAAATTCTTAGGTCTTCAGGCCAAAACTAAATATGGATCAATATTCATCACAAATAGTCGACCTGTCTTAAGTAATTAATTTAAAAGAAAAACTTTGTGGCTTGTAAATACCATCTGTAGACCAAACAGGGAATAATGAGAACACATATTTTGTATCAGGTACCCGAACAGAAGAGCATGGGCCCATCCTAAAGGAGCTGTTCCACACTGATTACTTTAAAGTAAATGTTGTCAAAGATGCAGATACTGTTGAGCTTTGTGGATCTCTGAAGGTATGTTTATCTAGCAAGCTTATGGAGGAAGAATGGTACATCTTCGTCATCATCATGATCATCATCATAAACATCGTCATCAGTATAATCATCACCATCATCACTCCTCTTCATTTTGTTGTAAACATTGACTTATCGCTCAGTTCTGGAAATACTTTTTCTTGCTTAGAAGGACACATGTCCTTTCAAACCTCCCTTTTGATCGGACATTTTACAAAATTGGTCGGACATCCCCCATTTTGGATTTTTCCTGAGACACAATCGGTAAGCATACACGACTTGCTTTGAGAAGGTTTGCAATGAGTTGTTGGGCAATTTCAAATGACATGGCCTTTTCTGAATTTTCTCGAATCAAGAGAGCCGTTGACAGCAAAATAAATCGTATAAACAGTGTAAATTCTTATTGTAATGTTTTTGGAATCAAATGCGATGAGTTAACAAGGCATTCAAGGCCGAAGCTAAGTAATTTTTGTGCTCGGTCACTATGTCCGAGAATAATTTAAAATTGGTCGGACATTTTCGGATTTTGGTCGGACAATGTCCGATGACCGACTGTTATTTCCAGCACTGTCACTTCTTCTTCCCACCAATCTCAATCCAGGGTGACCTTTTAATTACTTCTTTCCAGGACATGGAAATTGTCTTTAGCTGAAAATCTATGGTTCTTTTCCATGTTGTAACAGAGCAGCCTCTCTTGCATTCCTTTCTTGGTTCCTGTGAAGGTCTTAGCATGCAATTTTGAGCCAGTTCCTGCACAGGCTATGTTAAGAGCAATGTCCTTGCGTGTAAATCACTGATAGATCTAGACAGGGAATCCAAAGGACCCAAACCATTTTCTCTTTTTGGTAAAGTGGCACACGGGCCGCAGAAGTCCCAAACAACTGGAGCTAAAACTCATTTCTGTCGCATGAAGCAACTAGGAATTTTGCTACTCCGCCCCCCTCAATGAAATGCTAGTCCATCACAGGGTTGCCCCTAACATTATGTTGCCAGTACTACCCATTTGTACACCTGGGTGAAGAGAGACAATGTGGAGCAAAGTTTCTTGTCTAAGGAAACAATGCGACAGCAGAGACCAGGCTTGAACTACCGACCTTCAGGTTGAAAGTCCAACGCGCTAACCACTAGACCATCATTCCTCCCTTTTTTCAGCCTGACAAAATGATCTTGTTGTACAGGGTGGGGGGGGGGGGGGGGGTGGGGGGGGGGGGGGGGAGAAGGGGGATTGGACAAAACACAACTGCACAGTATCTCTCTCCAGCCATGTGTCTTGTACATGATTACTTATTGACTTTGATGGCAAAGTTGTAATTCATACTAAGTGCTGGCTTGTAGAAGTCTCTGGGATTTACCTTAATTATCTCAAACTTGATTTTAGAATGCTGTGGCAGTTGGAGCTGGAGTTGTAGATGCTTTGGGGTAAGATAATTCTTTCTCTTTCATTGTGCCATCTAGGCCTAGGTTTTCCTAAAATTAAAATAACATGGCATAAAAATATTTTGAAACCAGTAATAGTTTCCTTCATCATTTTTGACATACATAGTTGAAAGCTGTTGGTTTGAGTTGACCATAAAGTGTGATAACATGCAGTCGAAACCTCCATCAAAATTCATACAATCCCTACCTCTGGACATGTATATCTAATATGGACACCTCTATAATGCAGACACTTTTGTCTGTCCCTTTGGTAAGGTTCGGCTGTACGACTGTACTGTTTGACTGTGAAATGATAACAATAGTCAAAACCTCTCGTAAGCAACCATTTCTCTCAAGCTACCACGACCACTTTAAATGTTGGCGATTTACATTTTTCTATTGTTTTTAACCTCTGGTAAGCATCCACTTGTCCATATTTCAATGACAATACAGATGCAAATTGAATAATGTGTTACAGTACAACTCACTTACATCAAAACTTCTATATGATACAATATTTTGCACTGATAAGAGACGTCAACTTTGTACATTGAAATTACTACAGGTTCATATGATTCAAAGTTAAGACCTCCTGTGGTGTAACCTCTCATCGACATAAGCGCACCTTGGCTTCCAGGAGGTTCAACTGTGTTTTAACCCTTTAGCTCCCAAGAGTGCCATCAATCAAAATTCAATAAAAATCCTAAATTTCATTTTGTAAAATATTGAAAAACAAATTGTACCATACAAACATACTGCTGAAGAGGTTTCATTTGAATGGTCACACCATTGGATTTTGTAGACAGACTCAAAAGTTAGAACAAATGATACCATGCAAAAGTACTGCTGAAGAGATTTCATTTGAATGGTCACACCATAGGATTTTGTAGACAGATTCAAAAGTTAGAACTAGTACATTACATGTCTCCATAATTGACTCTGGGAGTGAAGGGGTAATAATATCATCCTTTGAATTGTCATGACTGATGAGTTTGTAATTCTGATTTCCCAGTTATGGTGACAACTCAAAGGCTGCCGTCATTCGCATTGGATTGAAAGAAATGATCCAGTTTGCCAAAAGATTCTATGAAGATGTTGAATTAGAGACATTCTTTGAGTCGTGTGGTGTCGCTGATCTAATCACAACATGTTATGGAGGCAGAAACAGAATTGCTGGAGAGGAGTTTGTGAAAGGAAAGGTGAGACTACACTTCAGATCCATATTCAAATCACATATTGCATTTTGATTGGCTTAACTTTTTAATTGACATGGAGAGGCTTCCTGGTACATAAAAAATAGAAATGTTCCAGTCTAATTGCACCTAACGAAACAGTGGCCCTCTGCCCCTGTGGTAAAGGTTACTTACTTCCGGGGGGGGGGGGGGCTCTCATGTAACATTAATGGGGGTTATCATTGGGAATTTTGAAAGGATCCCCTCAAAGGTCCCAGAAACCCGTTTTGTTGGCGTGGCTCACATTAATGTTTACCCCTAAGAGGTACTAATCTTTTCACCCCTGTCACTTTTATATCAGAGCTTACCCCCCCCCCCCCCCCCCCCCCCCCCCTTTTAAAGGTCCTCCTCTGCTTGGAACCCAGGTTAGAAATGTTGGAGAACCCGAATTAAGCATCCTCGCAACAAGGCGTGAACCAACTGAACAACAGTCTTAACCCACATATAATGCTGTGTGGCGAGTCATACACTGTAGGACTTGAATGCTTTCATGCCCGCCTGCGTAGTAATGCAAAACCAAAGTGATCGCAAAATTACTTGCAGTACTCAATTGAAAACGGCTCTATCCTAACTGGCATTTGTTGTTTAATATCAGACATTTGAGGAAGTTGAGCAGTATGTGCTGGGAGGACAGAAGCTACAAGGACCACACACAGTCTATGAAGTTTACCATCTTCTGAAAGAAAACGACTTGATGGATGAGTAAGTACCTCATGGAGATAAGATTTCAATTTTACACTTTTATAAAACATGTAAGAAACTACTGTTAACACCTTCCCAAGGGGCACCTCTCTAAGGGCCTGGCTGAACTAGGAAACATTGTCGCGGAAACATTATTTCTGTTAATGTTGCTGAACTGGGAAACATTTTGTTTTGGGAGCAAAATTTGCGTCCAGGAAGAAGGACTGTTTTGACTTGATTCGATAACACTTTCTTGTGTACTGGGAGCAAGATTTTTATCCGTAACAAATGTATCTCGCACGGCTGAAC
Organism: Dendrophyllia cribrosa; assembly: GCA_024195265.1. Taxonomy (NCBI): domain Eukaryota; kingdom Metazoa; phylum Cnidaria; class Anthozoa; order Scleractinia; family Dendrophylliidae; genus Dendrophyllia; species Dendrophyllia cribrosa. The sequence goes on along the minus strand of JAJLRJ010000007.1, from coordinate 11,071,027 downwards.
TGGGAAACATTTGCGTCAGAACAATGTTTTTTGGTTTAGCCAGGCCCTAAGACGAATGTCACCTGGGCCCGGTTGTTCGAAAGATTAACGCAATCCCGGATTAAAAGTTAACCGAGCATTTCATTTCTCTGTTTAAAATTGTTTTCCAAAGGTCATTTGTAGCTAGTAGTGAAGACAAGTTAAAGTCGAAACTGATGGGCAGAAAACTTTGGAAAATTTTCAATTGTTGAGTTGTTTAACTGAATTCAAAATTGACGCTAATCCTGGGTTAGCTTAATCGTGCTTTGAACAATCCGGCCCTGGTGTCTGATTAGAACTTTAGTCCTCAGTTCCTCCCTACATATGTACCCAGGGTTCTCACTAAGTTTTAAAGTAGACGGTTGAGATGTAATAGTAGGCGGCTGCATTCAGGTTTGTTTAACACATATTAACCCTTTTCACTGAAAAGTAGGCGGCTCAAAATTCGAAGTAGCCGTTTTTTTAGCCACTTGCCGGCACTTAATGAGAACCCTGAGTACCGTAGAATTCCTAAAGTTACTTACTTGCGTTACTTTCGGAATTAGCAGACCTAAGGGGCCGCTTCTTTCGGGCAGCTAAAATACGTGAATAATTGAAGAAAAAATAGGTAGTCCAGGCGCGCATAATGGGTATCCTGTGTAGCCGTTACTTTTGGAGGGCCGCTACCTTCGGAACTCTACGGTATAATACACAGGTAGCCCAGGCGCGCATAATGGGTATCCTGTGTAGCCGTTACTTTTGGAGGGCCGCAACCTTCGGAACTCTACGGTATAATAAGCAGGTAGCCCAGGCGCGCATAATGGGTATCCTGTGTAGCCGTTACTTTTGGAGGGCCGCTACCTTCGGCACTCTACAGTTTTCACAGTCGTGAATCATTTTTAAACTGTCACCATAACCCCTTGACGTATGTAGCATCGTGAAGTTGTTGTTGTTGTTATTCTTTCTGTATGATCTCTTGTTCTAAATATAATTCTCTGTTTTTAGGTACCCCCTCTTCACTGCCATCTACAATGTGTGCTTTGAGAAGCATCCCCCCTCAGAGATGATAGAAGTGCTCAAGAAACATTTGTAATTTTTGTCTCAAGACTAAAAGTTTACTCTGGACGATTGCGTGATTGCGCCAACAAATATTTATTTATTATGTTGTTTTTCCATCGTTTTGAGTAACATAATAAGAGATAC